>UZAF01017695.1:0-18766 GCA_900617895.1 Haemonchus placei
TACATCTTTCCTTCACACTAACCCTGACCACATAGGTGTACAACTAGGTGACACCACTAAACTCTTTCAAAAATTAGGCTGTAAATTTTTTAAAATGCTTTCATGGTTCTACACACAGTAGTCCCTTCTACGCAAGAGCAAATGCTCTGCATTAAGTTCCTCATAAAATGAATTCTGCAATAACTCCGGCCACACAGGTGCGTACCCGTAGAGAGGTGTAAATCCCAACAGCTACCCAAAGGAGCTGTCTTTTCAAAGTTAGTGTTCACCCACACACAGCCCAAACTACATAGAGTTTCTTCGACTGCATGAACGGTATTTGATGCAACGGTATTTGATTTGGATACATCGGAGTACTCTTCATAGCCACACACAGCCCCATTTCACATCCCAAAAAAGATGTAGATGGCCGCTACAGAAGTGTCAGGGACGAGGTTTAGATGATAAAGGCTTATAATGAAAATCAGAAGCTTAAGTGGCTCCGTCCCTTATGGCTAGAGCCCCAGCGGCGTAGCCTCCTGGTATTATATACACACTGGTGTGCAAAACCTAAAGGCGAAAGCAACTTTCGATTACTGTACCTCTGCAAGGCAACAGAGCTCGATGAAATTCACACCATACCAATAGAGGACCATTACGGTGTTGCACAGGAAGCAACTGACAGAAAATCGAGGCAAGACGAGCGGATAAGGCCTTTTCATTAAAAAGTAGCGATTACACATAGTTGCTCCCGATTTGTCCTAGTACTTCAAAAAAAAGCGATGCCGTTCCTAATAAGGTGTGTGATCACCACGGACAGTAATAAAGGCTCCGCAACGCGATCCCATACTTTCCAAGAGGTTGGTGATGAGTTCCTAGGTAAGGCATTCTACTCCTCAATCAGCACAATTGACAATTGTTGGATGGTCACTGGTGCATTTGGACATGCTGCAACGCGTCTACCCAGTGCATCCCACACGTGCTCCATGGAATTTAGGTCGGGGGAACGGGCATCTCACTCCATTCGCCGAATATGCTCATGTGCAAAGAGCTCCTCCACATATGTTGTCCGATGCGGTCGCGCACATAGGGAACGAGTAATTCGCCACAGTAATACTGACTGGTAAGGGTTCCACAGTCGAGAATCTGAAGGTCAGCACGACTGTGCAGCATGATACCTCCCCATACCAGCACACCTCGACCGCCAGAAGGATCACGTTCTACAGCTTCTGGGAGGTTTTCGTGTTTCTACCTCTCGCCATATAAGGGTGAGTACAGAATCACTACTCAGATTGAGTCTCTCATTCGTAAAGAGCACACGACTCCATTTCTTATCGGTCCATTCTCTATGCTCCTGGCACCGCCCTAAACGGTTTCGCCGATGCACGAGGGTCAAAGGAACACAACGTAGTGGTCGTCGGGCGAATAGACCTCCAGTCGTCGTGCCATTGTAGTGCACAAGATGGCTTGCCTTGAAGTCTTGTTAAATGACATTGCAATCACAGAAGCTGATTAACGTGGATCTCTTTCTGCCTGCTGCACAATATAGCGGTCACAACTTAGAGTAGTTCTTGGTCGACCACATCCCCTCCTCAGAAGTTCGGAATGCTCTCCATGCACGTTAAACAACGCCGCGAGCGATACCAGGCTCCTAAGCTACACTCTGCATGGGCTGAGCTTTTTCGTGCTTCCCGATGACCCGTCATCGTACCAAGTCATCCAGACGATGTCTGCGGGACATGATGTATAGAAGGATACCACCACACTACTTGGTAGCTTCTGGCTGATTGGAAAATTTTTTTCTTGTACCTATCAACTGTCTCAGTTTGCGCGAGCAGCTATATTTCTCGCTTCATTTGAACTATTCCTCCACGAAGGGAGGTCCAGCTTCCCGTGTATAACCGTCATAGGTCTGACAAGATGTTCCCACACTTTCATTTATTTCCACCCAGTCCTCGATGTTTTATTTTACATTATCCATCTCGTCCTTAAGTTTTGCACACCAGTGTAGTAAAGAAACGATTTTCCGATGTATTTTCGATTTAATAGTATTCTGTTGCGGTGTCCGCTGGATAAGAAATATTGATAGGTAATCAGTAACATCTCGAGTCGTAAGACAGTTGCTTCATTCAACATTTTCTGGGAATATCACTTGTGAGTCACGGAGTGATTGTCGCATTTATATTCCTTTGCAATTATACTACGTTTTCGTTTATTTCCAAGCTTCTGTCGCTAATCAGTTGTTACTAATTTCCGATTTCTTTCTGTGAGTATGGGAGTTGCACCGTTACGGCATTCTTCCCTATTTTTTCCAACCAGTCGGATCACTCGGCTAACGCCGCGCTCTCCTCCTCTCCGTGTAATGTTAGCCTGCCGCTCAGTCCCTCCCAAATTTGAACACTCTAGTTCAGGAGAAGAGTTATCTGCTTCCAACCAAACACATATTTCGTGAGCGACTTGCATGAACGAAAACCTGCTCAACTCATGTGTATTTGAGCAACTCTGTACTTTACCCTCTTCTTTATTCTTCAGTCGTGTCACCTGCTATTCCCGTTCTTCCGCCTGTACACCTATCGAATGTGCACGATCTGGGTCCAACTTACAATTGTCGCGCACTCCTCGCCCTTTTTAGGGAGAACCTAGTCTTGCCACCTGCCATCGGTTTTCCGTCCTGCCGCTTGTACTGCTAGCGAACTCGAACGATCTACGTCCACGGGAACAGGAGTTATGAGTTCCCAGTCGAAGAACCACCTACACACACACCGTTACACATACAGGCCTATCATCACTCCTTCCTTATTTCTCGAAAAGATCGAAGAAAAAGAGTAATGAGTAGCTGCACCAGACTGAGTGGTACTAATCGAAACTGGTCAAAATCGGTTGTCATTATCGATCGCCGCGTTTACAGCTATTCCCTCAACATCTGTTCAACTTCTTGTGAACTGGAGCACTGCCCCAGCAATCACACAACAGATAAGTACAGCAAAACGGTATATCGAGCAATATCCCCGCAGCAAGAGTCCTACCACACGTGAAGTGAAGGGAGTAAAGCTGTGAATTGACGGTGCATAATCTGGAAAGCTTTTGAACAGGATTGCTGTCCTCTACACTGTCCCCGTCATCGAGTCCTGCCGCTTGTATCCCTCCTGAATTTGAACGCCCTTGCTCCAAAGAAGCTATTTTCGCGTGAGTCGCGCACCCGTGGGCGGAATCTTCCATATACTCTCAGGGTTCACATCCTGCTGCCTGTATTCTCACCACTTTGAACGCTTCAGGTACACGGGGACAGGATTTGTACGAGTTCTACGTAGTTCCGTTGAAACCACTCCTGTCGCACGTCACACCTTCCGCGAGTGAAGCCTAGCTCAGCTCATATGTTCCTAATTGATAAGTAGCCTCACTCATTCCCCACTTGTTTCAACTGATAAACACATCAGGAGACAAACACCAACAGACACACGGACTTTTGCGCTTTATTTGTAAATAGACGTTGGATACCGTTCATGGGCTTCTTCTATAAATTTCTGACCACTTTTTCCCGCGTTCTAAAAGTTTTAAGTAGTTTATGAGTTTTCGATCATAGCCCCACCTACCTTAGTGCATTGCCCGCACCCGCATTGCATTAGAGATTCGACCAAATCTCTTTTGTAGCCTCTGACTACATTAATACGGCTCTAAATCTAGGACGCTTTTCAGAGGAATTTTACACTTTTTTCAAAAACTAGCTTCCATTTGAATATACGTCCCGACCATAGTAGCCGGATCTTCTCTAGATTTAGGATGCCCAGCATTTCTCGCACTCAGACTTTGCTGGGGCGAAGTTATGAGTTTAATGGAAATTACCCCACTTCGAGCTTGCTGAACACATGCAGGTGGGGTTCTTCACCTGATTTGTTGGCCACTGGCCTCTAGGCCCACCCGGTCTAGCACTTGTCCCGCCCCTTGTGAGCAAAGTTCCGCAAGCCTGATATGTGCTCTATTGATCTAGTCCTAGGTTCCACCTATCTACGTTCTGACTCGACAAGTGTATCTCAAATAAAAAATGAAGAAAAAATAAAATAAAATAATAAAATAATGAAAAATAATAAAAATAAAGATAAGAGATAAAGATAAAAATAAAAACATACATACACACATCATCGAACATCGAACACACATAGATACATCGAACGACAAGACGCTCGTGTAAAAGCGAAAAGACCAAACTTCGATTGCCTCCTCTCCTAAATGATCATACGGCTCTACTCTAATACTCAATGTAGTAGATTTGTCTACCTGTCCCATATGTTCGAAGTTACTTTTACAAATGTGGCGTCCTATACTTTTCAGCCACCCTGTACATATATATGTATATATATATATACATACATACATACATACATACATACATACATATACACATGAGAATAAACAAACAAACATACAAACAAACGGACACACCAATTCGTGGATTATATATAGTAAGGATATTTGTTTTATGTGGGGAGCTATTGTTCAACTAAGAGATAGACATGAAATTCTATTGAATCGATGATATTTCTTATTTTCCCTTTTTCATTTTCATTCTTTTTGATAGCGGTCTTGAATGGTATCATACTCTGTTACTGCCAAGTTTTTTTTTGTTTCACAATCAATGACGACTGATGATTAGTTTTGTTCAGAATCCGAATAAGCACTGAAGACGAGTTTGTCGTATTTCCTTTGGCCGATATTAAACCTCGAAAGGACAGCCTGGCTGGATCGTTCCCTCGTACGTTAGATCTTTAAAATTGTTCTCTAACCATTCATGTTTAAAAAATATTAGAGAAGAAGTGCATGTCTCTGTCAAACGTCCAAGATTTCTAAAGTTACGGGCTCCAAAATTCGAAAACTTCAAGGCGAAAACTATTCATTAAGGTAAGAACGGGTAGGAACGGAGGACTGGGAGTGCTGAGCGTGGAAGCTCCTTCACTGATCACTGATAGTGCGTCACACAAGAAATTCCAACGGCCTGTAGAGGTTATGTGCCTGGCTGGTCCTGGGCACGACCATGACCAGTCAGGCACTTGCTTTGGCCCTGGTGCAATATGGAGCCAATCTGGAGGTGGCAGCATAAATTGCAAAAGCGAAAAGCCCAGAGATTCCGAACCACCAACCCATCCTAGTCGTCGTTCCTCGAAGTCCACATCGCTATCCACCACACCATCCGACGCTGCTGGCAGTTTAACCGTGGAGAGGCTACATGAAACTTCCCCGCACTTTTCAACATGTGGCCACCTTTTTTGGCTAACTTTCACGTTATTTTCGATGCGCAGTCAACTGGCGCCTTCTACTGTACGGAAAGTCGACGCCATGAATGAAACAAACGACGCTGAGTGGGTTAAAACGGCGATTTCTGACAAAATCGCTTTCAGTCGTTTTTTGGCATTCAGAAGGCCATTTAGCGGAAATGAACCATAGTTTTATACTCAGTGCTCATGCCCCTATACCATGCAAAAAACCATTTTCAAAAAGCGTCCCACGCCCNACGCTGCTGGCAGTTTAACCGTGGAGAGGCTACATGAAACTTCCCCGCACTTTTCAACATGTGGCCACCTTTTTTGGCTAACTTTCACGTTATTTTCGATGCGCAGTCAACTGGCGCCTTCTACTGTACGGAAAGTCGACGCCATGAATGAAACAAACGACGCTGAGTGGGTTAAAACGGCGATTTCTGACAAAATCGCTTTCAGTCGTTTTTTGGCATTCAGAAGGCCATTTAGCGGAAATGAACCATAGTTTTATACTCAGTGCTCATGCACCTATACCATGCAAAAAACCATTTTCAAAAAGCGTCCCACGCCCTGAAAGACCTTCCTCGTAAGAGATCCTATCGGAGGGATGACTACGGAGCTAGACTCAATAAAACTGGGCGGAACGTCAGAAAGAATTTTCATCGCTATTGCTATCGCATTGAGGAAGTTGATGACCCCTCCCTTTTCTGAAACATTTTTTGGCCCTCCAAGGGAGGTACTGCAGCCCGCATGACCGAGCCCGTCCAAGAATGGTTCCAAGGCGAGTTGCTTCACTTCTTCAGCACCCAGGAACGACCATTCTGCCCTCTTACTTCGGAGTCCCTGAAAGAAGGGCAGAAGAATTGAGGGCGATAATAATAAAAAGGATAAGATCTTGGGGCGTTCTTCAATCCCTCAGGGGATGCGCTTTCGCTGTCGACTTCCGTTCAGAATCGTAGTGGCGTACTGAGTGCGTCGTATATGGCCTACTCAATGACTTGCGGCGGCTTACAAAACAGTGCTTTTACCCTTCCAGATGAGTCTGGTACCAATTAACCGACCGGAGGCATGGAAGGTTTGCTTGACCTAGGCGTATAATATGCGAGGAGTTCCAGAACAAACCTTATCCACCTCAGACCCTTATTCATACCCATAGGGGATGTTTTGAAAGTTGGTTGTGGCTTGTTGCAGTACATTATCTGAGCGAACGAGATGTCGATTTCTTTGTTGATCTCGGCTCAAAATAATATATCGCAATAAATGGGCTTGCAGTTTAGGGACACCCCTATATTTCCTCCCAGAAAAAGCGCATAGTGCTCGCCATTGCTTAGGTTTTTGTAACGAAATAGGCCCTATTGCCCAATGATTTTTGTTAGTTGCTCCTTTCAGTGCCCCACAGTTCTGCATGTGATTCCGCTCACAATGAAATGATCCTGATATCCACTTTGATTTCAGTCATCTTGAAAAAAATGAATGAAGTCAGGATAGTTCAATACATTGAGCGGTGAAACCTGCTTGCTTACCGTATCAGTGGGATTCTCTCGCTTATGCAGAATCTAATTCTTTTTGTGATGGAGACGGTTTACACCAATACTTCCTTATATTAGTCTTCGTCAGTTGTTTCACTTCACATTGCTCATCTTCTACTTCCACTTTAACAGACATATCAAGCTGATCGAGAATTGATGTAATGAACAATTCCTCCGTAAGTCTTAACATCTTATTACTGTAGAGGGTTCATAAAGTGTTCAGATATGTACATGCGCAGATTGTTCATTGCCGTGTATTTCAAGCTTCGAAACTGAGGATGGCAATGAAGTTTGTATATTTGCTTGCTTACATCATGTGCCTTTCTTGAGTCGTGCATGCGAGGACTACAGTTTGGGATTGAAAACTCGACAGGTTCTCTTCTAAGTAGGTACCATATGGAGGAGACAAGGGGCTCAAGATTCTTAGAGCGAAATTCTTCCATGCTTATGAATTCGGGCAGCTGCGTCAGCAACATTTGACTGAGTTTACTCTATGAGCTGGAGTACCGCCCTTCTGGCCATACCACAGGCGGAGTCGCTCAATGCTTCAGCACGTCTATCAGCATGCTCTCTAAGGACAAGTCTTTGTCAATTCACACTATTCAATAGCTCTATTTGTTAAGGATTGCTTTTGTCGTAAAGAATTTTCTTATGAAAGAAAATGATGAAGCTGTGCGCGTGGGTGTCCCCACTCAATTGAGTTAGCAACCTACTCCTTCTTTTGACCTTACACTCTCCGTTAAGATCGGGAATGGAGTAAGATTTCTGCGCTCGATAGGTATGGCAGTGAAGCATCTGCTTGACAATCTGCCTTATCGACAACTTCGTTAGGTCCTGCTCAGTTGCATTCCTTTTCATGGGTCACCTAGGGTTAGAATCGACCTTCAAACACCAACCTTTCTAATGTTTCCTAGATTGTCTTTGTTCGCTTCTGCTTGTATGTACTTACATTTCAAGAAAACTTATGTACAACTGATTGGGTGTGGTGCGTTAGGAACGAAATGGTCGCGTCGCGGTGAGAGGAGCGTCGCGCGCGAAGTAATGTAGCAGGATGCAGCAGTAGGTAAGAAATACAAGAACAAAAGTACTAATATAGAATTATGCATAAAATAATGATCGTCTATCGATTGAGCTGTATGAAGAACGCTAGAGCTGTAATAACGGCGAATGAGTGGTCCACGACAGCCGCGTGCTGCAAATCGATTACCCAAAATTGTTCCTAGCGCCCTCTCCCCAACTGATTGATAGCGAATGAAATGAAGTCAACAAACTATTTCTGCTTTAGAAGTTCAGAATTTTGGCGCTTAAAGTTTTGGAACACCCTGTACACATCACCTGTCGGACCACCTGGTTGATGCCGGGCTTCCCTCCCTTTCGTGTTAAACTTGACTTGCCGCCCGCATCCTTTTCGGATACGGATGCTCCGTGCAGGAGGACAGCAATTAATGAATATCCGGCTAAACACACACATACACACACGGCACAATTGACGACTATATAAGGTGTTATGAACGATTCATTTTTCTCTTAATTCTTTGACCACATACATATTTTGCTCAGATTACCTTCTTTTCGCGTACGCTTCGCATCCAGTCTTGCTAGCTGTCATCATCATCATTCTTCATCCTGCCAGCTGTCCTCTTTCCAAATTTAAAAGGTCCAAAGTCTGAGGAAAAAATTTCTTTTCCTCCCGCAGTCCAGTCGCGCCACTTACTACCAGTGTTTTCATCCTGCCGCCTGCACCTCTTCTGATGTCGCTCTCCACCGTTTCTTTTGAAGGCGTAGGACATGTGTGACGCTTCATGATGTCGACAATATCTGTGAACTCCCCAGTCAGCTGTCAAACTTTTAAAACCCTGATTTCAACTAACTTCTTTGGTCACAACTCTACCGACATCATTCCTTGCAGATTTACAAGGAATAGCTTTTGACTTTGCAGGCAGGTCGAGGTCGTGATCTGTCCTGAGTCCACTATCGATGTGCCTGCACTCTGACCAACTCAGTTATCCCTGCTTCAATTGATAGCAACCGATAAGGGCTGGTGAATAGAGTCGGCTCAGACCGCCAATCTCCTTTTGCCTTTTGTAACGGCTGCTGAGCCTCGATACTCCGGTATTTACCATCAGGTATGACGAAATCGTGAGTAATTAATGACAGAAACTGGTAATAAACGATTATGGCCTGGAAGGAACTCTCGAGACAAGAGCCGGTTAATTTGATAATCCTTTCATGTTACAGAAAAAATTGGCTTTTCGGTGGAAGATGTAGGATGGGACGAAATAGCTGATGGCCGCTGACAGGAATAGATAACAGCTTATAAGGATTGACAGTGGGCGTTGAAAAGTAGATACCGCTACAAACGTCCTTCATATTAGCAGTGTACTCGACAGTTGAGCTAGGTACAGGGGGACGATGAGGGTGACGTTTATTGTTGACGGGAAATGATAATGGATGGTAAAATCAGATAAAGGGACATGAAAACGAGAGCTAGTGGCTTTGTTACGACCCTCATCTTGACAGTGAAAATAGGGTTTTTGATGGGTGATATGAGATGTGATGGGATACAAAATGTGCATTTAGTGTCTTGAGTCAGTTGTTATTATCTTCGATTTATCAGTTGATCATTGGGACCTTATATGTGTTGTTGGAGTAAATGATTTTCCCATGTTTTGTGGCTAAAAGTGTCGTCAACAGTAATATGTATTGGTAAAGGTCAGTTCCACGCTAGGACCATGGGACGATGTTACTCGTTATGGTTCCATTTATAATCTCAATCCTCTCTTCATTAGGGACTTAAGGAGGCGAGCCTTACTTTATTTCGGTGTCAAAAACTTCACGATTGAAGGAATACTTGCGAAGCAGCAGCTGATGGGAGTAACTAATATAATACTTTATGTTGATGTTGATCTACCATCGTCAACAGCACTAGAATGTGTTAGATTGATGCGTAATGATCCGCCGTCTTCTGAGCAACTTTTTTTATAGAAAGACCCATACAAGTTTATCCTATTAGTTTAGATCTTCTACTAAGATGACACTTCCTGTTTTCCTAACGGGCTGTCGATCTCAGAGCGTCAAGGAATTCCGGATGCGATTCGGGCCCTGACATTGATCATTGAGTCATCCAAACCTCAAGCTTGCTTTGCTAGCCAATTTTACTGAAAGTCGCCTCTAATGAAGAATGTAAGGGCAGTCACCAGCCCCTATTAGCAATGATGCGGTGACAGTTAGGACGTGCATTGTCGTCATTCAGAACATTTCGGTTCTTTTTCGCGATCGTTTCACCTGATGGGGCAGCATGGAGGCGCATATGCTGAGCCAGGCGCCTCAGGTTGATATTCACTACCATCTCCCTTTTTTGTCTGGAATACGCCACAATGGGCACCTGACATTCCGTTCCGCCACCAGCAAGACACTTACCAAGTAGGTGTTCTTCTTTTATGCCTTGGCCAAGATGATAAAATTTTTACTTGGCTAACGTTTCGGCCAGTCACCACCTCCAGAACATATTTGGGATTCATCCCCTTCAGGAACGGGGCAAGCTCGTTAGTTGGCGACGAGACATTCATCTTTCCGATTCATTTTGGGATTTTTCGTGCTGATCCAAAAGGCTTCGAGAGTTTTTCGCGTTGAGGTCGTGAGCTCTCGCATCAAGATCCTGGTAGATAGCTCAAACCCTACGTTTCCGTGGCGGTGTTTCCTATGGTCTGCCGAAGGCGTCTTAGGCCTCACTTTTTTGAAGCCATTCAGATGTTTCTTACCCTGCATATTGGGGGTCTCCCGGTTTCGCCTATGCATTCCTCTCCGCAGAGCTTGCATGTAGTCAAGTAGATCACACCGGGCGCTATGCAGACACCCCCTCGCCCGCTGGGGCAGATTGCCCACCTCAGCAACTCCACGAAGTTCCTTGGCCAACTGCGAGGGACTCGATTCCGAATTCCCCTTTCCACAATTATGTCAAACGGGGACGCCATGCAGGCCACCCACGAACTTCTGAATGAGCCTAGGTGGTCAACAAATATGCGTGGCCCTTCGGTTGCCCATGTGATGACATTGGTCATGGGATGTCTAGGCTGCTCTATATTTAGGTGGTCCGGGCGATACTTCAAGCAGATCAGGGCATCAGCCATGGGTCAGCGGCTGGCGCCAGTGCTAGCTATTGCCTACATTGTCAAAAATCAAAAGGCCCGCCTTTAATCGTCGGCCTATCTTCTGCGGCCGCTGCGTAGACGACTGTTTTGCTGCCTGTTCAACCGAGAAAGAAATGGACACGTGTTTCGAATTACTGAACAGCCAAGCTGACAATATACGATCTAAACGTGAAAAGGCTTAAGACAATTGGTTGCCTTTTCTCAACATGCAAATCTAGCTTGAGTGAGGGTTCCTGCGGTTTTGGTCAATATAGTTAGGATGGCAAAAACGATCTTTTCGAGTGATCAAGAACAGGAAGAGTCCGTGGGGTTTGCTAGGAGAGTGGCTATCTACAATGGATATCCACTGGGAGACCAGCGATTCCGCAGACTGTACCGGAGGAAACTACATGAGCTAGAAACTGAAAAGTCTGAGAAGGATGCCTTTTTCCTGCCCTTCGTGTCGGACTTCCTCAGTTCAATATCAAGCTATGACGAAGAAGCACTATGAGTGTTCAAGATAAATGTGGATTTTATATCCTCGGCCGCACGGCGGTAACGTCTACATTAATCCCTGCATCCAAACAAAGTATCCTATGAATCGTTTGATACAAGGCATATCATTCTTACTGTTGTGGACTTTCGTGAAGAAGTCTGAACACCGCGCTAGGTCGTCCTCGTGTTTGCTCGATGTCCGTGATATCGACTCAGCAACCACCTTAGTCCAACTGTTATAAATCGGATTAGGAGTCTGGCCGATCTGGTCCTCGATTCCTTGTAATGAGAAAGGGCGTACCTGATCTTCGTTCATTAACTCAGAACGCCGGATTCTTCTCTGCACTTGCGTCCATCAGGAAATACCGAGAGCTGTACGTTCTAACTAACCTAGTAACCCAAACTGTATGCTCCTCCTGCTTGCATAGTGTCCAAGGAGTATGGCATAGGTCAAAGACGAAGAACAGCAACGTCGAAAAGATGGTTGTGGAGTCAGATATGCTCTGTCTTCTTCACTCTCCATCGATATTCTTAAATGCTGCCCTCGCCTCCTTTCCATCTG
This sequence comes from Haemonchus placei, assembly GCA_900617895.1. Taxonomy (NCBI): domain Eukaryota; kingdom Metazoa; phylum Nematoda; class Chromadorea; order Rhabditida; family Trichostrongylidae; genus Haemonchus; species Haemonchus placei. The sequence goes on from UZAF01017695.1 coordinate 11,948, forward strand.
CTCAACTTCGAGCCATGCCGTTAATCATGTAAACTTCTAGACCAAGGTACTTTCAGCAGAAGCATTCAAACATATTTCAATACACGTGAGTCGGAGTGAATCTCGAATTTCGGACAAAACAACATATTAGTACACTAGGCAAAATAATAATTTTGTAAATGGATATTTTTTTAGCATCTGCGGCAACTGCTGAGAAGATATTAGATTCTCAAGAGGTGGTCGACTTCGACAACAGTATGCGAAGATTACGAGTGTTCCTTGCGCAGTTACCAAGGGACAAATTCTCAACAGGAGAACACGAGATCACCGAAAGACAGTGGTCAGTTGCTCGCTTCTCGCTTGGGTGGTTTCAGGCGAATCAGAATTCACTCGTGTGAGCGCGCAATCTTACCCAGAAGTATGTTTCCTCGGTTTAAACTTCTTCTGAGATTGGAAAAGAAGAACTATTCGTGATAAGTTCCTCGCTTTCTCGGTCGAATATTTGACCAATTTCGTGCACCGCAGTGAGAGAGTAGCCGCTTATGGGACGTTTTTAGCAGTGTAGCAGTCAGTAGCAGTCATAGTTGTTTTTAAGACAGCATTACCGCAACATCTTCAAAAGTACAGTTCACTATAAATTTTGGGTACAGACGGTAGAGTGTATAGAGACCGCGCTAGAGCGCCGAGATGGTTCGATGCAGTGGAGATAGTCATCTCACACACATCTCCTACCCTTGGGCGGCCTTTATACACTCCGCCGTCTAGTGTCAGAGCATAAAAGCGCGCTGGCACTCCTCAGATTCATTTTTACCTTCAAGTACGTGAAATACTTACCTGATCCACCCGACAGCGACAAGCAAGGAATAAATCCTTTTGGGATAGAAAACTAGATAAGGACCGCAGCAGCAAAGAAATGACAGGGAATCTTATCCTTACTGTATAAACCACAAGTTTGGTGTGTCTGTTTGTTTGTAATATGTATGTACAGTAGCGCTCAACAGTCTTCGGTGAAATGGTGCTCCAGCCGTACTTTTCAGTCGTAACTCCTTTCCTACTGAATCTGATCATGCGAAATTTCTATATTCGGAGCATGAGTGTACTGTGAATATTTACCACTATTAAACTGCAATCTGACCATGTTCCAGATATCTCAAAGAGCATGAATTCAAAATCGACTGAAAATACAAATGATGGTCCTTTTAGAATCTCTTTCCTTTTTGTCATGTCTAAACTGTACGAGCGGTAACGCCGAACACACTAGAGAAGAATAACGCACATAAGGTGCCAATAAGTGCAGGCGTCAACAACTTTACTTTTAGCAAAACCTGCTACCGCAACAAACACCTTGCTCTATCTGTGGATATTGCAGCTTCGCAGTCAAATATTGTTGGGTAGGGTGAAATATGGTCTAGTTAAACATATCCAAATTTTGCGCGATTTGGTCTACTAAGAAAAAAGTTATGAACGAAAAAGCGTCAAAGCATTTCACGGAAGACTTTTGAGCGCTACTGTATGTACAGTGCGTTTCATAATTATAAGGTCACCCTCGAATTTTGCACTTTCAAAAGAAGCAACCATAAAGGATCTTTTCTAGCATCATGAACGGATTCCCCAGCAGGGATAACCTAAGTAACCGGTTTTTAGCCGCAGCTGCATTTTTCAACTTTTTTAGAACAATTTATCGGGTTTTGCCACCGTATCATAATTATAAGATCACCCTGAGAAAGTGAGCAACTATTCATGGAGGAGAGGAAATTTCGTGTTTGAAGATACTTATAAAGGTAAGCATATGTAGCTAATGCATTTCTAAACCTGACGTCAACATTGCTCATGGTTATCTGCTTTCTTCTGATGAGAAAGTTCGTCATGAAGGCGGGCTCATTACTCAAGCCATCTCCAGGCAAATAGGGAGATCCCCTTGGTCCATTCAAAGATTTCTGGAGAGCCCTGATGTCCCTAGATATAACACCTACTGTGGACCCCTAAGAAAGATTACTGCCCGTGACGAGCAGAAGATTCTGAGGACTGTTTCTAACAGTACGTCCTCCTTGAACCAGATCCGATCGGAATTAAACCTCTCTATGTCGAAAACTGCAGTCTGGAGAGCAGTGAGAAGATGTGAAAACATCACCAGGCAAGCAATGGAGGAGGTGCCACGAATCACCGATCGCCACAGAGAGGCTCGACTCGGATTTGCAAAGATGAACCTAGGGAGAGATTGGGCAAATGTAGATCTTCATCAAAATTTCACCATAGAGCTGAACAATTCCTATTCAGGTCGTCTTTTCGGATGAAAAAAATTCAATCTAGACGGTCCTAACAGAAACAAGCGGTACTGNCGCGTTTTGAGAAAGAAACCAGTCTACTTCAGCCGTCGCAATTTCGGTGGAGGAAGTCTATGGTGTGGGGTGCATTCTGCAATGATGTCGTGTTCGATCTACTTGTCGTGAGCTGCAGTATGAATTTCAAGGATTACCAAAAACGTCTTGGAGCATCATCTAGTACCCTTTCTATGCCATCGCCGTCACCTCAACTATGTCTTCCAACTAGACAACGCCTCCATTCACGTGAGCCGTGCAACGGATGAGTGACTGCAATGCCAATAAATAAGCGTCCTGCCATTGCCAGCCTACAGTCCCGATCTCAATCCGATGGAAAATATCTGGGGTTCTATAGTTAGACAGGTTTATGCGAATAACCGCCAGTTCCAGAGCACAGAAGAGCTGAAGCGGGCAGTTATCGAAGCATGGAGAGCAATCGATGAGGAACATCGTCGAAAACTAGTTTCTATAATAGTATGCCACCTAGGCTCTTTGATGTTGCTCTTGAACAAGGAGGAGCTATAGATTATTAAGTGTTGTACATATGCCATCAACGTTAATAAATCATTTACTTTCTCAGGGTGACCTTATAATTATGAAATGGTGCAAAAGCCGACATCCTTAAAAAATTCATAAAAAGTTTGAGGTGAAGGATATTGCGGCTAAAGTTTGAATACGGAGGTACATTGTGATGAGGAATTTTCCAGTGTTTGCCAAAAAATTCCATTCCGAATGCTTGCTCCAGATTCGCAAAAATCGAGGGTGACCTTATAGTTATGAAACGCACTGTATGTCTGTGTGTTCACGCAATTCGGTTTCACCGGAGAAAACACCTGTAGAGGTCGGGACAAGTTTGGGATGGGTGAGGCCTGAGACAGGATTAACAGAGCACGTACGAGCTCTGCGGCGCTCCGCCCACGTGGGGGAGGGGCAAGTACCGAAGTGGGCGGTGCCAAGAGCTGACCATCTAATTTTTGCCTCAAGAAAGTCCAGACAACGGGAAAAAATGAGCAGAGGTGAGGATTGGGTCAATAAACCAGTTGGAGGAGACTCACCTGCTGTGGGCGGAGCTTTCTCAAAATGGGCGGTACTTTTCAGATGTGTTCATAACTCGATTCAACTAAGGCGCAGACGCCACGAAAAAAATAAAGAGTGAGCAGGGCATCATGCGTGCTGGGCATGCTTAAGCTCCCCCACGATGGGCGGGGCGCGCGTTGAGATGAAAGCCACTTTTTAAAAAATAAGTGCAGCTTTGCTTGAAAACGATCTAGAATGCGGCAAAAAGGTGATAAGGTGTAAAAGGACAAATGCGTCCAACTCCTCGAAGTGGGCGGGGTTGACACTAAAGCGGGCGGAGCTTAGATCGAAAATGTATAACTCTGTTCAGAAACGGTCTGGGATGCGGCAAAACGGTGTTATGGTGTAAAAGAGCAAATGTGGCCGAACCCTCGAAGTGGGCGGGGTTGGAATTATAGTGGGCGGAGCTTAGATCAAAAGTTTACAACTCTGTTCAGAAACGTTTTGGGTCGCGGGAAGGAAGTGGTAAGATGTAGGTGTACACATAGGTGTACAGCTAGGGTATACCACTGAACTCTTTCAAAATTAGGCTAAAAATTCTCTAAAAGTTAGTGCCCATGGTTCCACACACGGTAGTCCCTTCTACACAAGAGCAAATGCTCTACATTAACTTTAGACTTCATAAAATAAATTTTGCCATAACCGCAGCCACACAGGTGGGTACCCTGTAGAGATGTGTAGATCCCTACAAATACTCAAGGGTACTGTTCTCTCAAAATTAGTGTTTATGGCACCACACAGCCCAAACTGCACAGGGTTTCTTCGAATACATGGATTGCAGAGATATTTGATTTGTATACATCGGAGTATTCTCCACGGCCACACACAGCCCCATTTCAGATCCCAGAAAAATGATATCCGCTACAGAAGTGTCAAGCAAAAGGCTCAGATGATAAAGGTCTATATGAAAATCAGAAGCTCATGTGGCTCCGTCTCTCATGAGTAAAGCCCCTAGCGCACGCAATAGCGTGCGTAGCCGCCTGGTTATATACAGTTCGCTAAGTGCCTCTCTTGGTTTGTCGGTGTGTTTATGTGTGTGTGTCCGACCAAAAATTCATAACTCCTGTTTCCTGGAACTAGAAAGTTCAAATTTGGTAGGAGTACGGGGGAAGGATGGGAACACTAATGGCAAGTAGCAGGACCGGACACCGTCCACAGGTTGCGGGGCATGCGCGATCGAAATTTTGAGCCTCAAATCCATAACTCCTGTTCCCGTGGACCTACAGTGTTGAAATTTGGTAGGAGTACAGTAGGCAGAATGAGAATTCTTATGGCAGGCAGCAGGGCCAGACTACGCCTACAGGGGGCGGACGTGCGCGAAGAACCAAAGAAGTTCTAAACGAAGAACCAAAGAAGTACCAAACTCGGTAGGCTTACAGCTTTTGGCATTCGAAGTAAAACCTCGATAGTGATGTAGGATATGACAGGATCGTAGATACTCGGTGAAGGAAATCGAAAACAGCTGATGAGGGAAGATAAGGTAAATAAGAGAAATCACCTACCGACCAAAATCCTAACTTTGGTATACGATGTAGCTTTGACTGCTCAATATGTTTCATTGGCTAAGATGATATGGTAGCGAGTGTGACAGAAGTGAGTGGTAAGTGCAGTGGTAGGGCCCACTAGAGGCACTACGATAAGCAGAAGAGAATTCTGTTCATTTCTTGCTATTAGATTAGACGACCGCTACCCAACAAGGTCTGTGACTCAATGAGAGTCTGGTCTTCTTGGTCGATATCATTTGCGACAAAACTTAACCGACCGCCAATGATCCAGAATTCTCAACTAATTAAAAAGAAAATAAATTAAATAAATTAAACTCAACTAATCTTCGTAGGAAAAGGTCCTTTGATAACGACACAATGGTGTCGCATTACACGAAAAATTTGTAAGGAGTACCGTCTAAGACTGGTTTTATAACAGTTGAATTTTTGATGGGTTTTTCTTTTTGAAAAAGAGAGCAAAAGGTCGACACTTCCAATCGAAGGCGTATGCACCGACCTTCACTTAATACCGTTTGCACTGCTCCGTTAGTCCTGAGTCTAACTTCATGTTCAGAAAAATATCGTTTGTTTCAAGGAAGGAGTGAAGAGTTAGCCGATACTAGAGCTTTGTCAAAGGAGTGAAGCCGGGCGAACCGACTGGTACTACAATAGGAGAAAAACATCGCCTATCACTCGGCATGCTGAACGAACGGCTGCGTGCTGAACGTGTGAGTCCTGGAATATTGCAATCGGTATCGCCTCGGCACTCATCTGACACGCCATCGGTCGAGAGGCCGGGAATCCGGTCCGGTGACGGGGCTCCCACTATGGGTTGATTTTTGGTTTTTGGCTCGAGGACGAGCCTCTGAGATGCCAAAAAGTGGCATCTCAGAGGCTGAGAATAGCAGAGACGTTTCGCCCTGAGAATAGCAGAGACGTTTCGAACGGTTGAAGAGGGAAGGCCAAGACCGAGAACAGCGAGCACACCGAGGATTCGTGCCATCATTAGGAAGAGGATCACCAGCAACCATGGCGTCAGCATGGATCGGGTTGCTTCTGCCCCCAACATCAGCCGTCAAATTGTTCAGTGAATTGTGAAATGCGACATCAAACTGAACAGTTATCAGCTCTGTCGGCGACAGTTATTTCGGAGCAGTTCCAACAAAGTCAGCTGATAAAATGCAAAAAGCTTCTTCGAGAGCTCGTGGCGTGCCGCATCTCTGACTTGATCTGGAGTGGTGAGGAAATTTCCACAGTAGGACCTTATTAAACCGTGAAAAGCAGAGACAGTTATTGCCGAAAGCTGACACATATTCCCAAAACGTCGTCTCATGCGTAGCCGACCATCTGGCGATAGTGTGATTATTTGAGCTGGGGTGACATCGAAATGCAAAATAAAAATACTAGCCGTCATTGACAGAAATAAGAAAATCGGCTCCGAGTTTCACCAAAAGGTACTTTTGATGGACGCCCTGTTGATCTGGGTTAGTGAGCACTTCAGTGACCGATAGTTCACCCTTTAACAAGATTGATCTCATTCGCATGCCTCAAAATCGGCGGAAGCCGTGCCTGCTGCACACTTTCCCGGGAGGAGAAAAGACATCTGACCTCCCTCTTCGCCGGAGCTCAATCCATTGAGTTTCACTGTATGGGGGCTTTTGAAGGGCAAGATCACGGGACGCTCCTACCGCTCGTTCGACGCTCTGACGTTGCTGCTTCAGGAGACGAAAGACAATATCGACGTAGAGAACGTGCGGCGCGCTTCTGGTTCAGTCATCGAACGAAAAGACGCTCGTGTAAAAGCGAAAGGACCAAACTTCGATTGCCTCCTCTCCTAAATGATCATACGGCTCTACTCTAATACTCAATGTAGTAGATTTGTCTACCTGTCCCATATGTTCGAAGTTACTTTTACAAATGTGGCGTCCTATACTTTTCAGCCACCCTGTACATATATA
>UZAF01017695.1:19592-42788 GCA_900617895.1 Haemonchus placei
ACATACATACATACATACATACATACATACATACATACATACATACATACTATATATATATACTTATATACATGTAACCATACAGTAGCTCTCAAAAGTATTCGGCCAAATACTGTCACGCTTTTTCGTTCACAACTTTTTTCTTATTAGAGCGAATCGCGCGAAATTTTGATATGTTTAACTGAAGCATATTTCACACCATCCAACTCTGTTTGACGGCAGAGCAGCAATATCCACATAACTGAGAGCGGCTCGTTTTTTGCGGTAGCAGTGTTCGCTCAAGCAAAATGAGTGTCGTCGGCAGTTATTCGCATTTTATGTGCGTTGTTCTGTTCGGCATTAGCGCTCGTACACTTAAGACATGGCAAAAAGGGAAGAAATCCAATGTCTGTATTTTCAGTACATTTCGAGTTCAAGCCCTTTGAAATATATGGAACATGATCAGATTGCAGGTTAATAGTGGTAAATATTCACAATACACCCATGCTACAGACAATGAAATTTCGCATCACTACATCAAGTAGGAAAGGAGTTACGACTGAAAAGTACAAGTGAAAAAGCATTTCGCCGATTACTTTTGAGCATTACTGTATATATTTACATATATGTATCTATAAAAAACGCACTAAGTAAGTCTGTTGGTTTGTCTGTATGCACAGTAGCGGCCAAAATTCTCCAGTGAAACGCCTTTTCAATCAACTTTTCCTCAAATAAAGATTTCAAGAAGGTTTTGTATATATCGAGCCTTTCCTTTATTCGAACCTGTTCATATTTCTTGGCTTTGAAACTGAGGGTCACGTGACTACTTACAAAGCACGTAATCAAGCGAGCCGCCAGTTTTAAAAGTGAAGCGATTTTTCCAGATTAAAAGGTTGGCAGTAATTGTGCTCTCATTTGTGCTTGACGCTATTGCTTGTACACTTAAGGCATGCACAGAAGGATCAAAGTCAGTCATGGAGACCGGTTGGCAACAGTAGACATGGAGGAATCCGATATGAAAGTAACGGCCGTCTCAAGAATTTTGAAGATTACGCAGCAGACTGTCTCTTCGGTTATCCAACGCTACCAGGTCAGGACATCTGTTTGCTTGTTGCTGAAATTTGTTTGCTGTCAGGATGAAAAGGCTCTGGTGCATTTCATCAGCCTTGGATAGGCGGATCATACGTAGGTCGAAGGCTCACCCTTGCCTCACTGCGACTGACATTGCCGTTGGATTCGCTAGCGATGGCACCAATCTAAGTGGGAGGACGATAAGAAGACGCTCAATAATGCTGGTATTTACGAGAGACGTCCAGCCAAACAGCCGCTTATCAGTAAGAAATAGGAGAACTAGAGTAAGGTTTGCGCTCTGTCACCACCTCAACCCTCAACCGACCTCAACTGACTGGAGTAAGGTTCTTTTTACGGACGACAGTAGGTTCAATTTGTTTGGAAGCGATGGCATACGGTACGTACGACGTTCAGCTGGGGAGGTTTAATCCAAAGCACGTCTTGCCCACAATCAAGCATGGTGGAGGAAGTGTGATGGTACACGGTGCCTTCTCTTCGAAAGGAATGAGCCCTGTTTTAATATCGATTGTACCATGGCAGGGGAGTACCACAAGAACGTGATGATCTACATCGTCTTGCCGTGGTCCTAGAAGCACCTGTCAGCAGGATGGATTTTACGGCAGATAACGATACTAAACACAACTCAATGGTTGGGAAGGAGACCTTCAGCCAACAGCGAGTCGGACTTGTAGAGAAGCCTAGCCAGCCAGCCACATCTGAATTCTACAGAGCACATGTGGAAAGAACTTAAGAGGCGTCGTGCGAATAAACCATGGAAACAGTGCCGAAAAATTCAGTCAATTAGCGAAGGAGTGGGACGCCATGCCATTGTCTGCCATCGAAAAATTAATTGACCCAGTGATCGATAATTTTCTTGTTTAAGATATTGTTAATCTGAAATGAAATGTTCTTTCTCAGGCCAGTACTATCTTTATTTCTCACTGAATTTGAGTTAAGTCTTACTAACGTACCGTGAACAATGGCAAATTGCAATCTAAAAGTGGGAAATACTCACAATATCTTTTTGAATAGCACGCTAAAATTTGCTGTGATTTTATGAAGTAGGTGAGAAGATACGATTGAAAGAGCGTTCCTATTCGCTGTGATTTTATGAAGTAGGTGAGTAGATACGATTGAAAGAGCGTTCCATCAAAGACGGTTGGCCGCTGCTGTATGTGTATGTGTGTATCTATCTATAATACGTGTATATGTGTATGCGGATATATGTATGCGCGTGTGTGTATGTATGATTTATGTAATAACGTGTGTGTGCATGTCTGTGTGTTTGTGTGGGAGCAGACGCGAACAAAAGCTTGACCATAAATTCATAACTTTTATTCCTGTAGACCTAGAGTACTTTGTTTCCTATTCGGTGAGAGTTCAACGGCAGGATGGGAATATATATGTAGGTGGCAGGGATAAACTATGCACACAGTGGTTGAGCGTAAGCGAGAATTTTTAATTTAGCCCCAAGCGTTCAAATTCGGTAGGAGTATAGGCGGCAGTCTACTAACCCAGATAATAGGTGACACGACTAGGTTCCACTCACAGGGGCCGGGGCAAATTGTCAATTTGGGCCCGAGCCAAATTTGGTAGGAGTACACATGGCAGTATGGCAACACTGATGATAGGTCTCAGGACTAGACTTTGCCTCATAGGATCGAGCGTGCGTTTTTTAAATCTTTAGTTTGGGTCTGGAGCCTTAGGGGCAGGCGGCAATGTGGAAAGTTTGACGGTGGGTAGCACGACTGAAAGTTGTTAATTTCGACATGAGGTGTTCTAGTTTTGAGGGAGTACAGGCGGCAGGATCAACACAGTGATGGCGGGAGGAAGAAAGTGACTGAACCGGACCCTGCCAGCGGGGGCGGCAGGGGATCTACAGGCGCAACAAATTGAATTTGTACCTCTCTTTCCCTGTACCAGAGCCTCCAAATTTCTAACGGCTGCGGGTGACGGGTTAACTTTAGCCGGGCGATTCGATTGGTATATCTACAGTGCGTTTCATAATTATAAGGTCACCCTCAAATTTTGCACTTTCAGAAAAAGCAATAATTAAGGATTTTTTCTAGCATCATAGTCGGATTAACCACCATTAACCATCACCACCAACCACGAATAACCTAGGTTTCCGGTTTTTGGTAGCAGCTGCATTTTTCTGAGCTTTTTTAGAACAGTTTATCGGTTTTTGCACTGTTTCATAATTATAAGGTCACCCTGAGAAAGTGAGCAACTATTCATGGAGGAGAGGAAATTTCGTGTTTGAAGATACTTATAAAGGTAAGCATATGTAGCTAATGCATTTCTAAACCTGACGTCAACATTGCTCATGGTTATCTGCTTTTTTCTGATGAGAAAGTTCGTCATGGAGGCGGGCTCATTACTCAAGCCATCTCCAGGCAAATAGGGAGATCCCCTTGGTCCATTCAAAGATTTCTGGAGAGCCCTGATGTCCCTAGATGTAACACCGACTGTGGACACCCATGAAAGATTACTGCCCGTTACGAGCGGAAGATTTTGAGGATTGTTTCCAACAGTACGTTTTCCATGAACCAGATCCGATCGGAATTAAACCTCTCTATGTCGAAAACTACAGTCTGGAGAGCAGTGAGAAGATGCGAGAACATGGGAACAGAGATTGGGCAAATGTAGATCTTCATCAAAATTTCACCATAGAGCTGAACAATTCCTATTCAGGTCGTCTTTTCGGATGAAAAAAATTCAATCTAGACGGTCCTAACAGAAACAAGCGGTACTGGCGCGTTTTGAGAAAGAAACCAGTCTACTTCAGCCGTCGCAATTTCGGTGGAGGAAGTCTATGGTGTGGGGTGCATTCTGCAATGATGTCGTGTTCGATCTACTTGTCGTGAGCTGCAGTATGAATTTCAAGGATTACCAAAAACGTCCTGGAGCATCATCTAGTACCCTTTCTATGCCATCGCCGTCACCTCAACTATGTCTTCCAGCTAGACAACGCCTCCATTCACGTGAGCCGTGCAACGGATGAGTGACTGCAATGCCAATAAATAAGCGTCCTGCCATTGCCAGCCTACAGTCCCGATCTCAATCCGATGGAAAATATCTGGGATTCTATAGTTAGACAGGTTTATGCGAATAACCGCCAGTTCCAGAGCACAGAAGAGCTGAAGCGGGCAGTTATCGAAGCATGGAGAGCAATCGATGAGGAACATCGTCGAAAACTAGTTTCTATAATAGTATGCCACCTAGGCTCTTTGATGTTGCTCTTGAACAAGGAGGAGCTATAGATTATTAAGTGTTGTACATATGCCATCAACGTTAATAAATCATTTACTTTCTCAGGGTGACCTTATAATTATGAAATGGTGCAAAAGCCGACATCCTTATAAAAAGTGAGGTGAAGGATATTGCGGCCAAAATTTGAATACGGAGGTACATTGTGATGAGGAATCTTCCAGTGTTTGCCAAAAATTCCATTCCGACTGCTTTCTCCAGATTCGCAAAAATCGAGGGTGACCTTATAGTTATGAAACGCACTGTATGTATACTTATATTTATATTTATTTATTTATTTCCATACGTTAAAATGCCAACCCAAAACATGGGCGTATATAATTACCGAAAACCAGGCGGGTAAAGATAGAGGAGCGAGGAATGAAAAGAAAACTGAAAAAAAAACAAAAAAAAAGAACAAGCACCAAAGACTGCAAGTATCGACTCAGAAATCAGTTTGGATAGTTGGGGAAGCCCGAAAAGAATCTTGAAAGAGGTAGTTAAAGCTGGCAACTACAGCAGTAACAGAACACCAGTATTACACAAAGAGCCCCAGTATTGCGTGAGAGGCAACATGAGCAGGAGGCAATATCCGTATAAGTGGAGCCAAATCATGAGAGTCGGGAGATAACAACTCAATAATAGATAATAAGAGTCGAAACGAAGAGATAGACGAGCTTCTCTCGAAAGCAACGCATTGTCTCCTAGAAAGCACCAGCATCAGCCGGCTATGATGCCCTTCNAAACAGAACATTTACTCAAGTTTATTGCTAGGCCGAGTTCCGACGCCCAAACGTTTAGCTTTTCAATGGAANCCATGCAAAAGGACATCGGAAGGCATTCATGGACCACTCCAACACTTCCATAGTAGTGAACGGGGAAGCACGGGAAACGAAGTAATACGTAGAATCTGTGTACAAAAACAATATCTGGAAAGAAAAGGTCAAAAGAGGTCGTCCCCAGCCAAAACCCGACGTAAATCAATCGGTTTCAGCCTAGCCTTAAAGACCTAACTATTCTCAGACTTCATCACTTCGATAGGCAGCAGTTGGAACCACCTAGCGACTCGGTACGGGAAGAAGTTGAAAAGAAGTGAGTAGTTTTTGCTCTGGATTTTGGGATAATGCAGAACAAAACCACTCCCTCTGTCGCTACAAGGCCTGAAGATCCAGAACCTACTTGGGCTGACAATCAGTTCACCACGTAATATACGAAAGGCGAATACGAGATCGGAGAGAATTCTTCTGTAATGCAAACTTTCCAGGTTGAAAAGTTTCAATCGTTCGGCGTAACTGGGCATAGTATCAGAATCAAAGCCATAGACCCGAGAGAAAACTAACCTAGTAGCTACATGCTGAACCCTTTCGATCTTTCTTATGTCCTTAAGCCGATTTGGACTCCAAATTTGGGAGCAGTATTCTAAATGGGGTAGGACATATGCCATATAAAGACGAAAGAGCACTTCAGGTTTATTGCTGTGTATGTTCCGAAATATACTGAAAGTGAGGCATATGCTTTATTCACGGCATGGTCAATATGTGAAGAGTACTTCAATTTTGAATCTACAAATACACCAAGATCTCTCACCGACTCAACTGCCTTAGGAGGAACCCCTCCGACTTCATAGCTTCTGGCGGTTCCCTCACCGATGTGGAAAACAGAACATTTACTCAAGTTTATTGCTAGGCCGAGTCCAGACGCCCTAACGTTTAGCTTCTCAATGGAAAGTTTCAAAGCTGAGCTAACCTCATCTTAGATACAGTGGTCATAAATGCCATACAATTTCACGACATCAGCATAAATTTGCACCTTGATGTGTTGCGATGTTTTAAGGATTTGTGGTAGCTCCATTGTATATAGCAAAAACAGGAGAGGGATAATACCCCACCCTGAGGCACTCCACTACAACAAAGGTCTTTTTCAGAAAAGCACGGTCCTACTCTGACAGTCATATCTCAGCCATTGCAGTAAACAACCTCCAATATATCCTTGAATATGGTAACAAAATAGTTGTGGTGTCGAAACCGCAAAACATATTGACACATGGTGAGCTTATGTGAACTATTTATTACGCATCGCGTTAACAAAATGAACGCACCGCCATCTTATATAACCGTCTCCTGTACTAATTATAGCTCAAAGACGCTTCGGCTACCCACCGGCGATGGCACGCGGAGTTTCCTTGCAAAATCTAGCCTGGGCTTTTTCCGTGATTTCTTAGGAGCAGCAACAGTGGTTCGTTTTGAAGTGCAGGCTTTCCTTTCCAGTATGGGCTACATCCGGCTACCCATCACATTGTGGCCGGCGAATAGGATTGGAAGCGGGGATAAAGTAGCGAACTTTTCATCAGCACCAGTCTTGGTCTTTTCCGATTCGTGAGCAAGTGCGCCGTGGTTTTTAAATCGTATCCCTGTTTTTTGAATCGTAGAAAAAAAAAGAAAAGAAAAAGAAAAATCTTTGACTATCAGCTGCATCCTTTCAGGAAACCCTTCTTAAAGAGGTTCGGAGGAGAGGTTAAAGAGGTTTGAATTTTGTACTTTTCTCAACCAGAGTTCGCGATGGTAGAGATTCCAACTCAAACCATCATGAAAGAGGAAAAATGGCTGCGAGAGATAATCTGACTCCTCTTAGGTGCTATATCACTCGTAGCACGAAATATACGTATACTCTGGGATCTCAACATCTCTTCCACGCTAAATAGCCTTTAGTAAGGAAAAGTGTTTCGTAGAGCGTGCCGCGCGCAAGTAGGGCGCGGTATTTGTTTTTCTGTCCAACTTCTCGTCAAGAAGTTTCGAGGTTTCGAAACCTATTTGGATACAATTGTGATTACTCGGGGTAGTCTCTTCCCATCGGAGTAGAACATACAAACGAATCAGCAGTCATTTTTCGTGTTTTGTAGATTTGCGGCGTACTCCTTCCCGAGTAATTGTATTCGGAAAAGGGTCGTATGTGAGACAAGACGACCGTTTTGAGGTTTGTCGTTGACCTGTCTACGCATCGCGATTCAAGAGACTGCCATGTGGTAACGTTGAAACGGTAGCGATTGCGGAACAGGACTCACCGAATGCCCGCAAAGACGAAACGTTCGGTGGGCGTCTGCTGGGCTTCACCGTTTTTCGAAATCTGGCGAATTGAGAGCATCAAAGTAGACATGTAGGCTAAAGTATATAATAAGTATAAGGAGAGGGGCAGATTTGGGGAAACCCTCCAAACAAGGGAGCGTACGTTCGGAAAGTTTTATCATATTTATGGCGCACTCTGCATAGATATACCAGTTTGATCGCCCGGCAACGCCGGGCTCTCCACGTTTTCATGTTATAATTGGCGCGCCGCCTGCAACCCCTTTAATATTCGGAAGCTCTGTAAAGGAGAATAGTAGTGATTGATCTCCGACCAAACGCACATGCACAACACTCCTACACACTTCGTGCGCGCCCAGTCCGCCATGAGCGAAGTCCTGCTCAAGATCTGCGAGTTTAAGTAGAACGCTTCATTCCCCACTAACTGCAACTTGACTTAGTATAGCTCCATAATCCGCGAAGGTGCTGATCCGCAATAATAATATTATTGCATAAGGACAGCGAAGTAAGGTCATTCGCTGACCGTGTACTAACCGTGTAGCGTACTGCTACACTTCACGGTGGAAGTGAGGTTAGTTATCATTTGGATTTTGGGCATTTTTTTAGCATTCCTGATAGAATGTCAGAAACGCCAGAGCGGATGAGGCGCTTGATGGGGTAGTGTGCTATCAGCAAGCTTTGAATCATTCTCAGGCTTTTGAAAACGACGAGTCCGTCGAAACGTTGGCCAGAATAAAAATTTTCGCTAACTAACCTCGAGGCAGAAGAAAAATCAGCAATTTCAAGTACTTGACTTAAAATTTTCACTCAAACTGTGTTCATTTCACACCCGTTCCGCTCTCACCTCCTTACAGTTTTCGCTCGTACTCCGCTCCTTGTGACTTTCCTCTTCTTCATTAAAAGTAATAATCGGCTAATTTGCGACCACTTCTTTGATATAAATGACCAGACGGTCTGTCCCGCTAACGCCAAGCTTCCCTCCTTCTTATGATAGAGTTGCAATGACCTGCAAAGCGTCCGTTCCTTTCTGGAACAAATACCACCCTCCACAAGAGCTCCCATCCTGCCGCCTATACTCCTACTGAATTTGCACCCTCTAGCGCCATGGAAATCGGATTTATTAATTTCCGGTCAAACACACACTCACACACAATCAACAAACACACTTAGCGCGTCATATATAGTAGGATGCTTTTCTGTTCACGAAATATGACACAGAACTTACAGGGCAGTGAAAGTGGTATTCGTAGTGCTCCGATGCTTCTGCCTATCACCAGAAGTCCCGACCTGTTGCTCTTCATCTTAAAAATAACTACCCTTTGAAAATTCAATTGTTAGGCTTGAATAGCACGCACAAATGTTGTCGAGTGGTAATAACACCATTATCAGATGTTATTATCAGTGGAATTTTTTCTTCAGGAATACATCATTAGAAGAGAATCGGGATTACTGGCGGTTGGATTAGTTTTGCAGCAGATGACATTAAAACAAAAGAGAACCTTCTTCATTGAGTCGAAAACCTTGCTTGATAGCGGTAACAGCAATAAATTAACCAAATTTTCATTTCTTCATGATAAAGAACCTATAAACGGTCCCTATCACTGCACTCACCATTCACTTATTGTCACCCTACCTTACCACCATTCCGTTTTATCGAATGAAACATACTGAAGAGTCAAAGCTACATACATCTTCAATATTAAACTAACTTCTCCGTCGGGGTTTCAGTTGGTAGGTGGCTCATGCTTCCTGTGGCCCCTTATCAGCTCCTATCAGTTGTTCTCAGTTCGACCCCGTCACATCCCACATCACCTATCGAAATGCCAAGGTTTAACTGTTGCTACGAAGGGCGTTACATACCTAGTAGCTCTCGCCTTCCATAGCTTCCTATCAGTTTCTAATAGTTGTTATCAATTTCCAGCACCAAACATCTACGTTCCCTTCTTAACCCACACCCCACCAAAATGCCAAGGCTTCATCGTCAACATGGATGAGGTGGGGAATCTTGACTCTCTGTTGACTTCTATTATTCTTTTTTCAGCTTCCGTGAATTGTTATTACTTCCTGCTATCATCGATGTTCCTATCCTTCCCCCAGTATTCTTACCGAGTTTGAACGCCGTAGGTCCACGAGTGCAGGAACATGAATTTCCGCACAAACGCCACCAAGTGGCCCACTGTGGGAGGGGTCGGGTAACGGAACTTCTCCCCTATCGCGGCATTCTCCCCTGCGGTATGCAGCAAATGTCAGTGCAATTACCGTACTCACCCCACTTCCCGCCGGTCGATAGGACGCGATATTTTTCGTTGATTGGCTTTTTTCATCGGATTGGATCGTTTTTTCTTCTGTTTCTTTTTACTTTTCATGTTTATTAGACTTGATAAATTAAAATGACTCCTATATAAACGACGATCAAGACCGCATTGAGATTGAAAAGAGCGGCCAGCCAATTCAAATAATTAAAGGACTCCCTACCTCAGAAATTGCGCGCTCCAATCTTCCATCGCAATCCTGCGATAGGCGGCGGGTGCGGTGTGTGCGACGCCGTGTTAGGGGAGAAGTTCCCGGACCCGGGAGGAGTCCGGTCCCTCTACCCACCACAAGTGTTCCTATCCTGCTAGTGGTGTTCCTATTAAATGTGAACGCTCTAGCTCCAGGACATCAGGAGAAATGATTTTTTCGCTGGAACATTTATTTCGCGCGAACCCCTTGTTGGCGGATTTCGGTCTTGGCGCCCACCATAACTCTGATCGCATCCAAAGATATAAGAGAGTCTACGTTGCGTGTCGCGTGCGCGGGTATTAGCCAATTGCCAAAAATACGGTAGAGTGTCATGTTAAAACATGTTTTCTTCTCTTCCTATTCTTCACATGTATTCGTCTTGCTGTGTATAAATGTAGTGGAGGGGGGGGGGGGGGGGGGGGGGGGGGGGGGGGNTGGGGGGGGGGGGGGGGGGGAGAGGGAGGGAGGAGGTTCAACGCCCTTTTGAATGATTGAAGGCTAAATCGCCGAGGAAGAGGGGTAGGCAACTTACTTGTGCTTAGAGATGGTTTTTAGTCCAAAAAATATTATTTTTACCCAAATTTCAAAAGGGAAGTCCCGGGTGGGTGAGATGTTCATCTCATGCAAAAAGCTGAGATAGTGCAAGAAATGAACATGTAGTTTGCTTACCCATCCCGAAGTTCCTCCCCTTTTTCGGCAGAGGTGAGAAATACACGTTTATAACTATTAGGTTGTTCGGAAAGGAATGCGCGTTTGAGTTTAAAAAACTTTTTATTATATAAACGAAACTAAACATGATCAATTCAAAAGATATTCTCCATTACTATCAATGACTTGTTGCCTACCTTCACGCAAAGTACGGATTCTTCTTCTGAAGTACTCGACCGGCTGCGACTCAAAGTAGTTGGACACTGAGTTGGACTTTTTCGCGGTTTTTGAATTTTCTCTCGGCCAAGGAGTGCTGCATTGACCGGAGCAGATGATCATCGGATGGAGTCAGGTCTGGGCTGTAAGGCGGATGAGGCATGAGTTCCCAACCCCTATTCCTGATTTTTTTCCAAAGTGGTTTCTGCAACATGTGGACGAGCGTTGTCGAGGAGGAATTTTGCCGACGTCGTTTCGACACCTTGACGACGCAGTGCTTGATCCATGCAGTCTAATTGATCTTCGTAAATGTCCGCTGTGACCGTTTGATCCGAATTCAGGACTTCAAACTACACTCAACCTTTGCTATTCCACCAAACACAGAGCATCACCTTTCTGCCGTGTATATCCGGTTTCGGAGTGGGTTTTGGAGTAATTCAGGACTTCAAACTACACTCAACCTTTGCTATTCCATCAAACACAGAGCATCACCTTTCTGCGTCAGCATCATTTGTGTATATCCGGTTTCGGAGTGGGTTTTGGAGTATCACCGGCGTCTAACCACTGTCTTTTTCGTGGTGTGTTGTCGATGCAGATCAATTTCCCACCTGATGTAATATGAGAGTTGAAAAAACCGCTGTTCTTGGAGTATGAAGAAGAATTTCGGCCATCGCCACTTATGTTGCCTGGTTTGCGTCGCTGAGCTGGTGCGGTACCCATTTTCCGCACCTGTTCGTCTTGCCAATTGCCAGCAAATGCTCATGAATGGTAGAGTTTGAGCAGCCAACATGTGTTGCCAGTTCTCGGGTGGTTTGGTGCGGATCCAATTTGATGACAGTCTTCAACACTTGGCTATCGACGAATTGAGGCCGACTTCCATGTCCTTCGTCCTCCAAGCTTTCATTACCGTTTTTGAAACGCTGATACCATCGTCGACCCTGGCTTTCTAACAGGGTTTCTTCGCCGTATACTTCAGATATGGCGCGATTGGGATTCAGCAGCCGTTTTTCCTTGCTTGAACTTGTACCACATGCAAGCCCGCAAAAGGAATTTTTGGTCGAGCCCTTTCAAACTTTTTTTCTTAGAAAAAAACAAAGTAGACATAGCCAAAAAATATATCAAAAGATGCGCAATGAAAACCTCTTTCTAATAGACAAAACCGTTTTAGGAAATCTCCCATAGTAGGGGAGAAATGAATGGACAAATTCAACGCGCATTCCTTTACGAACAACCTAATAAAAAAGCTATGAAACTTTGCTAAGCGCCATTACGGGATCGGCTACTCTTGCCGCTCTTGACCCACTGTCGCATTTTTGGCAGCCGGCCAAGACCACGCACTCGACACGCGACGGAGACTCCCTATATTTTTAGATGCCATAAGCGTTCACAGCCTGCTGCACTCATCCTCCAGATCTAGAGGAACAGGAGTTACGAATTTCCCTCCGGACACACAAGCAACGCTAGAATCGGGATGTATAGGTATGAGTGGTAGGGAGGATACTTATGGCACCGGTCTTAAATCTTCTTCCCTATGTGAGTAGGTGCTACGCTTTGCTGAGGAGTTCAACCGTATCCCTGAGTTGATTGCATCTTCTCGACCTCTATGTATTGCCCTTTATGTCAATCTCGTAATGGATTTTGTCAGCCTCGGCTCTCATATTTGATTTGTTGCGCTCATATCATCAGTTGTCGAAGATAGTAAACGATCCGGCGGAACGCAATGGTGGAACGTCTCCCCGAATTCCTATGTTTGCTCGGCAAATCTTTTTCAGTTTTCTCGCGACTTCGAACTGCAGTGACCGTGTTCGGCCCACCTCTACGCTGATTGATAGAGCCGCTCTGCTTTGCTTCTTTGCTTTGTTTTGATTCTGTTGATTCTTGATTTTGTCTTGATTCTTCCAAGTGTTTTCTTGCTTTTCTTGTTTTGTTTTGTCGAGCGAGTTCGCGATCAGACTTTCTGTGAAGAAATTAAGGTTTTACAAAGACATACCAACACCATCCAACCATCCATCGCAAATTTGACTAACATTGCACGCTCCAATCAAACTTTGCATTTATGCGGCGGCCCATGCGGCGAGCGCGACACGCTGTCTGTGGAGAAGATCCCACACCCGATGGAACCACCCCAAGCCAACCACTGGAAGTTGACTCGCTGTGGTTTCAATCGGGATGCAAAGCTTTCAATGTGGGAAGCACTTTTGAGGACATGAAAACGTTGTATAAGTGATAATTTTATACTCATTGTCAGAACAATAATTGCCGTCTGAAAAGTGTATGTCGATCAGCCAGTCGCGGTGAAATTAGCGCATTCAGTCTTTTGAACCATGCTCTGCTTCATAGCATCATAATTGTTTCCGTTTTTGATGGGTAACGGAACTTCTCCCCGATTGCGGCGTCCTCCCTTGCGGCATGCGGGAAATGTCACCGCAAATACCGTACTCACCTCGCAACCCCGCTAATCGATAGGACGCAATATTTTTCGTTGATTGCCTTCCTTTTTTACTAGAATTGGTCGTTCTTCTTCGGTTTCTTTTTCGTTTTCATGTTTGATTAATTAGAATGACTACCCCTATATTAGCAACGATCAAGGCCGCATGAGCGCTTCAATCTTCCATCGCAATCGTGCAATACGCGGCGGGTGCGGCGTGCGCGACGCCTTCATCGGGGAGAAGATTCCGGATCCGTTTTTGGCATTTTGTTTTATCACGATGACTAGTAATGTTGATGATGTGTTCAGGTATATGCTAGCGAAATGCATATGGAATGATCCACTGTTTGATTCGTTACTCGAGCAGTTCAAGGGATATCTGTGACAGCCTGTCGACCTGTCGACCATCGAACGATTGCGACAGTTAGCAGAAGTACAGGTGATGATACCACCGATTATAACTAATGTTGGGTGCTGCCGTCAAATACATCTTAGCATCATCGCTCACACTGTGAAGTGAGGAATAGTTCGTTTCCTCCTCCCATTGATAAGTTGTTTTGATTGAGCTTAGCATTTGTTACACACAATATAATCACATGTTTAACACGCATTGCTTTTTTGATTTTTCTCTTAGTTCTATTGTTGAAATTCATTCGATCTTTGTCGGGATTCATGATTAGCCGTAAGATTCTGTCTTATGGATTTATGAAAACTCAGTCTGTTCGATCTCTGACTATTTCAACCAGTTTATGTTGTCATAGCAAGAAGCAACTAGGGTAAAAAAATTTGGATGGTTTGTGACAATCTAAGTAATTACGTAGCGTACTTCTATTCAACAGTGAACTGACGTGTGACGAAATCGTCAGTTGTGGCCAGGTAAACAAGGCTATGGTGACGGAGGACTTAGAGTACATAGAAAACGGCGTGGTTATCACCAAAACTTAAAAGCACAATTCACGATAAAATCCTTTCTGAGGTTTCCCCACAGTATGAATTTGAGGTCCACTCGCATCAGCCATCTTTGAACCTCTATAGCTCCCTAACTGGGTCGTTTTCCGACCTAATAGCAGGCGCTACTAGGTCGGGAAACGGCCTAGTTAGGGAGTTATAGAAGTTCAAAGATTACATCATGTGTCCTCGTACGACTTTCACCGGTATTGTAAAGGCTGCACCGACCACAAGGGAAGTTCAAACAACATGTTATGACCCATAGCGACAGAGTGGGGCACTTTTGTACAGTTCCGACGTGATGTAGTCAGTTCTTTATGCACTTACAACAACTGAAATCTCGTCCGACTATCCTCCCATGTTATTTCCGTCGTGGTAATCTCGTCCAACCTTGATTTTCCTGACCTTTAAGGAGCCGTATTTTTTCGAGTCCGGCAAATTCTCTCGCTTTCTTCGCTACCGATGGACTACCCCCAAAATATACTTTCGCTTTTCGAATAAAACTGTAGTACCTCAGAGTAATCGTGAATCGTGCCTTTAAAGGCACAGTTGACGGTAATTTTTGGCTAACCAGATTATGACAAAAATGATTTAGAAGGTGGAAAATAGTGCGATGAAGGCGAAAAAAGTGTTGCGACGTTTTCAAAGTGATAAGGTTCGGAAAAAATGTTGAAAAGGGGTTTCAGGAGAATGAGACCAGAAAAATGAAGTAGAAGGGGTGTTTGG
This sequence comes from Haemonchus placei, assembly GCA_900617895.1. Taxonomy (NCBI): domain Eukaryota; kingdom Metazoa; phylum Nematoda; class Chromadorea; order Rhabditida; family Trichostrongylidae; genus Haemonchus; species Haemonchus placei. The sequence goes on from UZAF01017695.1 coordinate 34,440, forward strand.
ACGAGCTGTATAATGGCATTGCGTACGCATGGTCCTGACGCGAATAGCTTGCTATAGTAAGCAGAAATGTACTTCAAATTCATTCACTCTTGGGCATGAGTTAAAGAAAACAAGTAGCAGCAAAAATAGCCCACCTTTTCTTCCTCTCGGGGTAGAAAACTAGATAAAGAGTCGCAGCAGCAAAAAGAAATAACGGAGAAAAATAGAATAAGTGAAAAACATGACCTCTTCACTCGGCGATTGCGCCCTGAACGTTTGGGTCCTGGCGCGAGTACTGCAATCTGTATCGCCTCGACCCTCTTCTCAAACATCAACGGTCGATGGGCGTTACATCCCACCGATCCGGTGGTGGGGTTCCTACTATGCCCTAGCTCCTGAGTTTTTGGGCCCGACAGCGTCCTTTCTGTTATCTTTGAGGGCCGCTGGGCAATCCTTAGGGGGAATTAAGAAATCGTTTTTATCGTGAACTATGTCCTTAAATTTGAAGAAGCATTGGATGTCGAGTGATCCCTTGAAAACGGAAACTCTGAGAATGTAAGTGTTCTACACGCTCAACGCAAATCCTACTTAGGGTTGCATTCACCTGCGCGGGGGTATCTTTCATAAAATCCACTTGAGTAAATGGTGCACCAGATATCTGCGGCAAATGGAGAGCCATGGTAGGTGTTGCCCAAGTAATCTTATTTCTCTATTCTCGGATAGCCTGCCATTGTTCTTGTCATGTGTATCCGAGCTAATTGTAAGTCGAATTCAGACCTTGAGCCGTTTATTTCCTCGTTGTTGCAGTTTGATTCAGCTCTTCAAACTGTACAAGGTGGTGATTCAGAAATTGGAAAATCCTCACATGGCTTGATTTTATGGCATACTGTTAAGGTTGGAGATGCTGTCTAAGCCTGAGAAGGTAGCTTTGACATTGATAGACGATCCCTGCAGAAGCCAAAAGGCTCGATATCGCGTTGAATCAGACAGAAGCCCAGTGAGTCTCTTAACTGCCTCGTCGAGTCGAATAGCTGAGATCGTGCATACCAGCTTCGAGGTGGGATGCTTGCAATAAGGCACGTTTCATGATAGTTTTGGGTAGCTCGTTTTGGACGAATATTAGGATTGGTGCTTCAGAATAAAGCAAAAGAGCGAAATACGCGCGGCCTATTTGGAGAAGTATAAGGCTTCAAAAAAAGTAATATTATACAAGCTCGAGCGAGAATGTGGAGAAAAAATTTGGATAGGAGTGGTATTGAAAGACATGTCCAAATGCGTGTGCTATTGCCTACAGCTGGCTTCATTAGGCTGACTGCCTGCGGCGTGTGGCTGCTTTCGCAATCCGCCGGCCGGCCGGCGGACTATGAAAGCAGCCCGTGGGTTCCGGTGCGAATTACGCAATCTTTACAGCCTCTATAACTCTCTAAATGTGAGAACTCTTCATTTTAAACAATTAAGATTAAAATGGTTCCTACGATTCCCTTCTAGGATTACCCAGTGGTACCCAAGGGTAACAGAAAGGACGCTGACGGGACGAAAAACTTAATGTTAGGGCGCATTGCAAGGATGTGTCGAAGTTCACGCCCGACGACCGATGGTATGTCAGACCATGCAGATTGCGGAATTCGCACCAGTACGCTCACGTTCAGTATGCGGTCAGCTGATCGCCAAGTTTCTACTCTTACTCCCAAAATCCCTTCTACACCATTTCTTTGGCCCATTCTCGTCCAGCTCCGCCATTAACGACTCTTTATCTCTTTGGAACCATCGATTCTCATGCATTCTTCGCCTCCATCGCACTATTCTCCACATTCTCTTTCGTTTTTCATCATTACCTGGGTGAACCAAAATTAGTGTGAATTTCGCCTTCATTACATCATCTAAGCCGGTTTTGAGGTCCTTGTTACGCTCTAACTACAGGGTGGACCAAAATTATGAGTACAGCGCGCGCAGACACTCTTACCTTTTTTCTAAGCTTATTTCATTCGGCTTCCATTTCACAAGGTAGATTACATTATTTCCTTTCTAGTGATACTGAACTTTTGACAGATTTTACAAACAGTTCAAGCATCAGAACAACGTAAATCAATCATCGTTTTGCATTTACAAGCCCTTTTGGCACGGTACATCTAGAGGCGAATTAATGTTACGAGACAGGTGGTACATTCAACCATGAGACACTTCAGAAAGTTGGGAACAATTGCAGATAGGAGAAGTAAATCTAAGAGGCTTATGGATATATTCAGGGGGAGTGTTAAAGAAGCAGGGCGAAGGTCTGCGCAGCAGTGAAGTTGACTTCGAGTCCCAAAATGGCCGAATGAATGGATATCTCATGAAGTTCTCTGCGCAAAATCGTGAAGCATCATCTGCACAGCAAGGCCCTTACATGATCGGACAGTGATGTCCCCATTGAACAGCCTAAAGAGAAGAGAAACGGTCAGGGCATGGTGGGAGCCCTGTTGCTGTCTTGATTCGCTTTCCCACCTCTCGATCGATGTCACGTCAGTCGTCAGTGTCGAGGCAATACAGAATGCGAATACTCGTTTTAGGACCCACACACAAACAGCTGATCGCCGAGTGATGGGGCGATGCCTTTCTTCCATTCCTTTTTCCTCTGTTATTCTCTTTGTTGCTACGATCCCCTTTTCAATTTCCTACCCTAAAAGGCTGAAAAAGGGGGGACGGTACATTCGTGCGATTAGAGCTGCGCGCGGCAAAATGCGCGGCGAAGTTCGTGGCCATTCAAACGACTCTGGCGCCTATTATTGGGGCACAAACTTGAAGTAAAATGGATTAGTATGGTCAACTGATCCTGCCAATCTATTCTACTTCAACTTTGAGTCCCAACACTAGGCGCCAAAGTTCTCAGAATTGCTATGAATTTTGCCGCGCAATTTGCCGCGCGCAGCTCGAATTGCACGAATGTACATTTACCCCTGAAAAAGGTGAGCTATTTTTGCTGTAACTAGGGGTGCGCAACGACGCGCTGCGCGTAGCTTCCAAACGCCCAACTCTTCTTCATTCTTCTGGTCTCATTCTAGTCCAGCCGCTTTTTAACGATTTTTCGGAGTCTGTTTCTCTTCGGAAACACCGATCCGCGCAGTTCCTTCGCCTCCATCGCACTATTTTTCATCTCGTCTTCCATTTTTCGTCATAATCTGGGTCACACAAAATAATCGTGTACTGTGCCTTTAAGGAGTGAAAGTCTATTTGGGGACTTGCTCGATCTCGTCGTGCGAACTGGGACACTTTGGCGATTCAATCCGTACACATTCTCAAGATGAAGCTCCTGACCGCAGATCAGAAATTGTCAAGAAATTTCGTACAAGGAAATCCTTGACTCGACAACCTTTGATCAGTGACCATTTAGGAGCCCTGATCTAAACCCCATGGATGTCTCAGTGTGGTCAACCTTGGAGCATGCATTGACCCAAACAAGAACGAAATAATCTCGAAGATGCCTCGCAAAAAGCCAGGATCAATTCGTTGATTTCAGCTGGGTGCCACCGTCGACGCCGTCTATCATCGTCTCTGGGGTTGAGTGAAAATAAAAAGGCACAGATCCCAGTTTCAATGTACTATTTTAGTAGATAAGTGATAAACACTTTCCTGAGATTAGTTTGCGTTATTAGCTTTCTTCGAGCTTCGTTTTCGGGAATGTGATGTCTGTGTAATCATAATTTTGGCCCACCCTGTTGACCTCATTGACCACACATGTATTAACCACTCCATTACGATTCTGAATGGAAGTCGAATGCGAGGGCGCATACCTCAAACGGGATTGATCAACACTCAAAGACTTGTCATTTACCTTGCTCAGCTGAGCCCGATGGTGTGCACAACTTCAACAAGGCTCAGCTCGAATCGACTTATAGGAAACCGATGCGTAGTTTTAGAAGAACTTGGATGGATCTGGGAACCGACACTTGCGAAGTAGCACTGCTGCTCCAGTGGCTTTCACATGGATTAATTGTAAGTAAAAGAAGTCACAAAACAGTCTCTGAATCCTTTTCATTGTGAAAGCCATTTTCACGTCAGAACAATTCTGATTCGTTGTTAGCGAGTAGATCGATTGGCGACCTCCAGCATAAATTTACTTTCGGAAAATTCGGCTGACGAAACTCGAACTGCAACCATCCAGTTTTGCATCGCCATTATTCAGTTTCTGCAAATTGATCTTAGTGCCATAGCCCTGTGGATTTCGACTCCTAAACTTTGGTACGTCTTTCTGGGGGTCCCAATCGTATCACCTTCATATATCAGTAGAATAACATGCACACTTAACGTGAGCTTCAAAGTGGATCGTTTTTTTAGCACACCGCGACCTTTTTCTAGGAAGGAAAGGGCTGCGAGGGAAGAAGTAAAACTTTCCATTCTGTATATTTTAATGAATGAAGTGAATGAGATTCTCGTCCACGATGTCACAATGTTTTAGCTTCGCATCGTTTTTACAAAGTGTTTTCATTATGATTTTCTTCGATTTGCCAACCTTGAAAAAATGGATGGCTAGTTCGCTTCGAGAAGCATAACCGATGGAAGAAGTTCGCTCGTCTTTGCATTTACGCCGTAGTTTCTCAACTTCACCACAATAGCGTAAAAAAACGAAGTTTGCGTTCGTTTTTTTTTGCTTGGTACCTATCGACATTTCATTCCACATAATGCGCAATCCACTCACAATGGCTATAATCGAGAACAACAGTCAGATAGTTTCGAAAAGAAGCCGAGGTTGTCTGACAGCTGACAGAACATTTTACAAAATTAGATAGTTATTGAGCAAAGCTAAAGGGCTACCGCGTGAAATACGCCCATTTACTTGTCTTGGCATTTACTTGTCTTAGTTGAGATGGAGTCGGCAGTAGCAAGAAAATATTGTATTTAGCACTTTTCCGATTCAACTCCTTCAAATAAAAAATTCGACTTTGTTGTTGTGAATTCATATTTTCGGTTTCGACCACGTAAGGTATTGCTCTGTCTTTATTGCTTTGTCGTAGGCTAGTTGTCGATAGGATCTATTGACGTATGTGTTTTATCCAACGATCGCCGCCACCGCCTGAATTGACATTTCTGTTCACATTGTACTTTCTCATTGTTAGTTGAGGGTGCAAATTAGCAAGACCAAGTGGATATTAGGTCTCTCAGAAAAGGCACACATGTTTATGAAATTCCTACCAATATTCGATGTTTCTGTAGAAGTTATACAAGATGCAGCTTCATAAAGATAGCTAAATTCGTGAAAATACAAATTGGTGTTCTCTGCATCGTTGCATCGTTCGGGAGGGGGGGGGGGGGGGGGTAGTAGAGTACGTACCAATTTTATATTGTTGAACTTCATCGAAATCCTGTTCAGCCTTGTTGGAACTGTTTCTCTACCCGAGTCGAAGGACCCCCTTACCATCAGAACAATGATGGAACACAATAGGAGCGGATCAAGTTGTAGTGTTAATTTGTCTTTTCTAATGATTTACTTTGTAGCTGAATACATGGCGCATCTCGAACCGCTTTTCATTCAAAAGTTGAAGTGTGCTCGTTTGAGACTCTTCAACAATCTCAACACTACTGAGCAAAATGTTTTCTGCTAAACTATGCTCAAAGGTTTGGCTGGTACTTGGCTTGGGATGTAGCTCAATTTTTAGCGCTTCTGGGCGAGTATCATGGAATGGGAAGTGCTCTTTGAGTTTAAGGATTAAAGCCGCTGATAAGGTAGTGAACGAAAAAAACGTGTGGTATACATCAACCCGGTTCGTACATTTTTTCACACGGATGTTTCCAGTTGAGTAAGTGGAATTCTTACGACTTTTTTATGTTGAGACCATCGCCCATCACTGGAGATCAATTGCAAGTAAAATGGAAATCGTTGCAAATCGTATAGTGGCTGGCGAAAGTGTTCAGTGATACTGGTTGATAGTTTATTAATTTGTAGTGTAAATCGAAACTATGGTTCAATTAGTTTGGTCATGTTACACTTTCACTGTGTTAAAGACCTTTTTTATCCCGTTCATTCATGAATCTAACACTTCCTTGGCGCTTATACCATTAATTATTTAGTTTGGATGAGGTTTCATCTGACCTTAACGCCCTCGTGCCACTTCGAGGCACGCGTTGCAGCTATTTGCTTTTGCTGGTATGTCGTCAGTTCCGCAAGCAGCATCACGAATAAAATCCTGCTCCAGGTTTACTTAACGGTTTCGCATTCGTATTTTGGGATTCGTTATTGTTCCAAAATAATGTATGTGAACAATTTCCACTTATAGAATTATCCATATCCGACGACGTTGGCATTATCAAATCTTATGTGGGTGCCGATATATTCTATACCTTTGTTACGTTTGTGGGAATGTAAGGTAGTAAAGCTGACGCCTTTGCAGTACAGAAAGTATCTCACTCCGATATCAGCGGGTGAGTTACTTGTGTTGTTGAGTTCTTTATAGCTTCATAGTTTATTGATTTTTTTGGTATGAAGTAGGGGTATTGAATGGTAAAGATCGAACAACGATGGGTGGTGTTATCGCAAAAACGTGACTGAACGGATCCATTTTTAGCAATTGAGCTTTTATTGTTGAATCGATTATTTTTTGAACAGAATCATTCGTGCAAACTTCAAAAAAAGTTTCCGCGAGCTTCCTTCCAGTTGGAGCATCAATTCTCAAGGGTAACTAAACATGATCATGTCGTATTAGTCGTGGTTGGCAATTTGTAGTAAAATAATACAACTAGCACGAGCTGGGTTCACAGGGTGTTCTAGTCTCTCAGGGGGACGCACGATTCGTGCGATTCTGGGCGCGCGCGGCGAAATTCGCGATGATCCAAACAACTCTGGCGCCTATCACTGGGGTACAAACTTGAAGTAAAGTACTTTAGTAGGGTCGGACAATCTTACTAACCTACTTTGCTTCAAATTTGGGCCCTAATTCTAAGCGTTGCAGTCGTCCAAATTGCACCGAATTTCGCCGTGCCATTTGCCGCGCGCACCCAGAATCGCACGAATCGGTACACACCCAGTCTCTCAATATGATACCAGTTTATTTTGTGAGGTTCCGTAACTGCGGCGCCGCGAGAAATAACGATTGTATTTAGTTGTGTTATTCCTAGTTTACATAATGTTGCTTGTTTTCTTGAATCAAGAAGTTTAGGAAAGGCTTTAGCTGTAGTAAGTGCGTACTTCAGTCTATGGAAAGTGCCAGTGTCTTATGCTCACACAGGTTGGTCACTTATCCCAGATCATTCTTTATCTTTTGGATACTACTTCTTACCATTTTCTCGGTTTGGGCTTGGGTTTTCTCCCGTTATGACCTTGTTTTTTATCGCAGTCAAGTTGTAACTGTGATGCTGTTCTCGGCGCTTTCCTCGACTTCCGTCATTTAGTAACCGCCTATTTATTTTAGTGAAAGCATCAATGCCTTTATTTGCTGTACTTCTCAGTAGAGTTTTTCTCAAAGAAAGGCAGAGCTATCAGGTTATTTTGAATGAATAAAGTTGCATCCTCGACGTTCTCTTGAAAATTTAGTTCTATTTCAAGGTTTATTTGTCACTACTGCCAATTGTTGCCGGAGTCGTGGTAGCGTCCGCCACCGAGCTGTCTTTTTCTCTTTTTGGCATGTTTTCGGCTCTTCTATCCACCTTTACCTATTCACTTCTGAATATTTTGGTCAAAAAAGTAAGTTATGCGAACTATGATGGTACAACTTATATGCGAAAGATTTAATTAAATCGTTGTTTCAAGCTTCTGAAGGAGTCAGATATACATCCAATTCGTTTGCTTGCAATGAATAGTCAGTTGGCGGCTATAATGGTGTTTCCATTCTGGTTGTTTAATGATGCGTTCTCTATGGCGCGAACGATGGGATCGGGTGTGGGTTCAGAAGTTTTTTGGGCTGTGTCTGTTTACTTTATAATGTAAGGTGTTATTTCGAATCGTCTCGGGACGTAAAGGATATAACTTTGCTTATTCTCTTTCCCCCAAACCACTGGCGAGTCTCAGGGGAAGGATGAGAGGGTGGTTTGTCTAGTGAAGAGACAAAACGATTATCTTTTACTTTACCTAATAAATCAGTTATGGTGATATGCTTGCTTATTGCGTTACATGCTTCATTGATTTCATTTTATTGCACATTACTTGTTGGTTGGTATATTTGCTGCGACTGATGCCGACGCCTGAAATTTCACCAACTTTTATGATGAGCCGCGATGCTCTTACACTTTTTGCTGTTCCTTGTTAGGTATCTTTTTTGGGTTGTATTTCACTTTTACTATTAGGTTGAGTAAAAAGTCTTGATCAGAATTCCCATTCTTTCCTCGATTCTTTCGGAGGGCTACTCGGAAGGATTTAATAGTAGGTAATGGTAGATCGTTGCAGGACCTGTTTTGGGGGGG
>UZAF01017696.1:0-28799 GCA_900617895.1 Haemonchus placei
CTATCACAAATAGGCATTCAATTAAGAGCCATCAATAATGGCCAAACTTGAACCTAGAGAAATCAGGAACATGATAAAGCGTAACCCCCCTCCCCCACTTCTATTTTTCTCAAAGGGGATTGTCGAGTTTTGAGAGCTTCCATTTGGAGCTTAGATATCATTTTGAGCAGAGCATCGAATTACCATTGCACACAAGAAAACATCGAATACAAGAGAAAGTTGTTGCGCTAGGTATGCCCAACACTATAAAGGCGAGAACTTCGGCAAGTGGTGTTGATGAGTACTAAACCCAAATACCTATTTCTGTGAACATATCAGGCAAATCAGCAACCAGGCCCCTAGACGGAAACGAGGATTCGATCAGAGAATTAGGTTCACACAGTAATCCAGCTGAGGATCTTGACCGAACGAGCAGTCATGATGCAATACGGCTTGACTCGAAGAGGAGTCATGATGCAATACGGCTCCCGGTCAGCCATCCCACCCACCTACCTTCCAAGAAGCTCTTTTTGTCCAACGTGCCCTTCCCATACGACCTATATGAGACGGATTCAGAATTAGTGTATTAAATAGAATAATGCCGTGAGAGGAAATATGCTGTCTATTGAATTCTGCAACTATTGCATTTTATAATATTTCACCAAAGGTCACCGCAAGAACCACTTCCTGTACCCAATTTTCGCCCTGTGGTTCCTAGAAGTGGCGGGGAGCAGAACACCGTCCTTCGCCTTAAGAATAAAGAGCACCACCACTACACCACTTCACAGTTGCCGTTTGTTGCTTCAATTGTACATTTCAAATGGGCATGTCCTTCAAAGAACAGCATTCACAACTTCTTCTGGAGAACTCGCTTTCCACTTTTCACTTCCAAATTTGTAAACAGCGTCCCAAATACACCTAGACTTATTCAGAGTTTCACGAGAAGTAAATACGATTTTCTGATAAGCATTATCACATTACAGAAATGCTACCTACAGACTAGGGTCATCGATCGATGCCATGGATTCTTACAGTCACGCGCACTGTATCATACGCAGCCAGAACCGGTTAAGCATCAGGATACCCAAGTTTTCTCAAGCTGAACGACACTTACTGAACGATCACAATATCATCATTAGATAATCCTGCCCATTTCTGTATGTGTTACCGTGATGAAGTAAGCGACCAGAAACTTGCAAGCGTAAAAGTGCAAAAGTCCTTTCGTTTCGAAAAGTTGCACAACTCACGGAGTTGCAAGAGCTAGAGATTACAATCTAGACGGACCTCGTAGTTTCGAACGAAGCACTATCCTTTTACTTTAAATAAATGGAGGAACAGGCCAATTTTGATGACATAATAGCAATAAAAGTAACAAGCTGCATTAACACCTCCCAGGCGCAACAACCACATCTCCGAACCGATTAAAAAGGTTAAATTGGTTTAAAAGAAGTAACTCACGTCTGTTGAGACTGAGAATTAACACGCAGACGTCGCAAATCTAGATATCAGCGAAGAACATATCGCCGACAACCAAGATTTGAGAATATGACGAAACGCTGATGTAACCGCCGCCTGAGGGTGCATCACCGCTAGGATTACGGTGTTATCAATCGCATCGGGACTACTTGCTGTCTCTGTCTGCGTGTCCTTTAAAACTTGATGAAGGTTGAGAGGTGACTGTTTACTGTTTGGTTATGCGATTTAACCTTGATGATTTTCGGAGATCTGACTGACTGAATGTTCATTCGTAAAGAATTGCCGGCCAAACGAGCACTTAGTCCTGTAAATGGTTCCCAAGCGAACTTTTTGCCCTTCATTTGTTAAGAAGACCTTTCCAAATTCTGATTCTCTCGAGTCTTTTTGTAAAGTAGTTTTTATCGAATTAGCTGCCTGGACAAAACGGATGTTTTCTGCTACTTTTCTTCGTCGATTTTCAAATTTCTTTCAATTGAGGGAAGATATACCGCCCAAAAGGATAGTTTGCTTTTGTTAAGCTTTAAGAATCACCAACCTTACATAACAAAGATTGTTTGGATTTGTGGACTGATTTATTCGTTGTTGCTATGGCTATAATGGAAGAAAGCATTCAAAAAGTACCTTTTTTCCATTTTGCCTCAGAAAAGATCATGCATATTCCATTGATTTTTTTATATTATCCCATTTGTGCCGATCTATTTCTCAGTGTCATGAGGATTTTCGGCCGAAATACTTCCTAACTGGCATTACTACACAGCGAACTTATTATTTAAATAATAATGAGAAATTCCCGATGTTTCAGCTGCATCCAGGCTACTCCTTTCAATGTGGCTTGCTCAGGAAACATTGAACGTATGATTCTCAGGCAGCGTACGTTTTCGTAAGAAGAATTTTGAAATAAACCATATGCGCACTTTTTCTCGAGATTAAAAACGTTATAGTTAGCGTCACTTACTGAGAATCATAGGTATTAATTGTTATTTCCAAAGCAAGTCCACGTTACGATGAATGGAGGGTCTTATGAGGTGAGTTGTACGCGGTTCCATTGTTCTCATTCAGGTTTGTCTACCTACCATGTTTAGGAACCCTTTGATGACGAGGAGTTCAGTGACTATGAAGAAGACGATGAGAAACAAGAAAGGCATCGTAGTCGTAGCCGAAAGCATGACAGAAAGCACCATCATCACAGTTCTAAAAAGGTTCGTAAACATATTGAAACGGTACCTTAACTATATTTATAACTAGTAAGCTGAAAATTTCGTCCTTTTTGTCAGTAATTATAATCAGGCAGTCCCTAAAAGCTCGCAAAAGTCCGTGAAATGAATCGTTTTCACTCATCACTTGGAATTGTACTTGCTCAAAATAAAACGAAGGATTCAGAAGCATCTCTGCGAATTTNCGGTACCTTAACTATATTTATAACTAGTAAGCTGAAAATTTCGTCCTTTTTGGCAGTAATTATAATCAGGCGGTCCCTAAAAGCTCGCAAAAGTCCGTGAAATGAGTCGTTTTCACTCATCACTTGGAATTGTACTTGCTCAAAATAAAACGAAGGATTCAGAAGCATCTCTGCGAATTTGCCTTTACCCCTGTGATATTCGAACTTCAGCATCGCCGTCACCGCAAAAGGTCTCGTTCAAGAAGTCGAACTCGAAGCCGTGAGCGAAAATCTGGCAGAGTACACATCAATCCTAACTTTACGTATGTTTGTGCATCCATAATAATTGAAAAATGTCATTTCTTTTTCCTATTTTTCAGAAATTTGGGACCAACGGCGTCATCATTGCTAGAAACCAACAATATTCTCGAGGCTGAAGTGGTTCGTCTGCGTAATGAGTTAGGCTGTACAAGTATACGTATTAGAGCGCTTGAAAATGAACTTAGGTATGTGCTTGTTTCATGGTTCGGTTGTAGTAGTGTATTATATAACTGAGATTTGTTGCCTATTTTAGCAATGGTGCAGTTCTTCGTGGAAATCTAGAGCAAGAATTGTCGATATCTCGACTCAATTATCAGAAACTTCAGCAGACTTCAACGAAGAACACTCAGGTTCTTTACTTTTCAATGATTTACGGAAGACATTCTCTTATCAAGGTGTTACACAAAATACCAAAGAAAGGTAACTTTTGCTTGGGCCACTGGTGTTTTTGATAGTTGTGCTGTTTCAGATAATTTCCTCTCTCAAGAGCGACATCGTATCGATGCGCAAAGAGAAAGAAGGAGTTGTAGAGGTTCATTTTTTATGTTCTCTTCTTTCAGCTCTATATATATTTTGAAAACTTCATTCTTTGGTAATATTTTTTGACAGCTCCTTGTAATACACAGTAATCGGTTATTACTAACGACACTTACTACTTTTATTTTGACAATAATGGCTTCTGAAAGTTCAATTTCAGAAGCTGAAGCAGACGGAAATGCAATTGTCGGCACATACTGAACAGGTGGCCTTTCTGACAAAAAGAAATGAAGTGTTGGGAAAGAAATGCGAGGAGTTGGTGGACAAGAATCGTATTTGTAGGGAAGAGTGAGTAATATCAGTTTAAATTGCTCATTATTGAGTAAACCTCATTGCTATTGCTATTATTGTTAAACTACTATGCTTGGAATCAAAATGTGTCGTAGTTTTGATAACAATCACTTTTTAGGAGAGATGATGCCTTACAACTTGCAACTTCGATGAAGAGAGAAGTAGAGAACATTCAGTCAACCTTAGACCTTAGATTAGCGGAATACAAGTATGATTTAATATACATTGTCACCGTTTTTTTTATCCCAATGCGATTGTTGCATCGATTTTTGCGATTTACTGAATTTCGTTACAATCTGTTTCATATCATATCAAATCAATTTGAACTCGCTCTTCTGATATCCGCTCTTTGCCGATAGTCTCCGTCACGAGAATGAGATCATAAGATGCTATCTGAGGTCATATCATAACCTTCAAAATTACTTTTGAGAGGAAACATAGTATACAATGGTTTTGCATACGTGGTGAAAATCATAAGCAATCTGATTTTCAAGTTACGTTTCACTGAAACCGTGAACTGTGATATCATCTTGATAGCCAATATATTCAGAAGATTGGATGGAGACCTAGCCACAGCTCGTGATAAGGAGCGTCTGTGGAAAATAGAGAAATTGGAACTGGAGAGGAAATTAGCTGCAAAAGTAAGTTAGTTGTTCGTTTTATTATTCGTCATTTAATTTTGGTTTGAGATGCAGGTACATCCAACAATAATCTTCGCTTTCGGTTTTGTGGAGCTTTAGTCTCCAATAGCATTCTGAACTCGACTTTGCTATCAGTCTCATAAAACCCGACGTTGTGAGGCTAGCAACAGCTATATCACCTCTGAACAGTAAGATTTTGCAGGATTCATCAATAGCCGCTGAGCGGAAACGCATGGAAGAACAGCGAAAACGTGACAAAGCTCAATTGACTGAAATGGAGAAGAAGCTGAAATGCGAACAACCTGGGTGGGAATCACAACTAGGAGTGGTGAGTCATTAAATGCATTCAGCGCACTGTGGCCTTTGAAGTACTCCATTTTAGTTCCTTTTTACTCTTAATTTTTTATTTCTTTTGTGATTCTATTCTTTGAATTACATCCACTTGGCTGTTGCTAGAATTAAACGTTATTCTGAAGGGGTTTCGAAATTAAATTTCATTCCTTGACTGCAATGCTGTTGAGTTTGGACGCAATGGCGGCGATTCAGTTAGCAGCCCGCTTAAACAACATTCCGTGCACAAAATTCCTTCTCGTATACATCAAGGTTTCAGTGTATTCCCTTTGCTTGGTTTTTTTCTGAGGTTTCAAGTTCTGACGAAAGAAAAGCAGTGGTTTCGGTAAATGGTAAAGGTTTCAATCGAAACGATAGCTTATTGTTTCATAAATTAAAAGGTACTCAATGAATAAGAAATCCAAGAAACTTCATGAAAGTTTGCTTTTCCGGTAGCCTAACCTTCAGGGTTGCTCCAGGAATGAACTCTTTTTTCTCCGAACAGGCGTAGCTTCGAGTCGCCATCAAAAATGTTTTCATTCATTTTCTTACTCTGCTTTTCAGGAAGCCGTCTTTCGTGCTATTGAGGCGATCAAGAATGAATTTTCCGGGCAGATAGAGCATCTTACAGAGCAGGTCGCGTTCTTCTACTTTTTGACTTTGCCTGTAATGTCGGTCTTACTGGTTCAGGTGATTCCATTGAAAGAGAAAAGTAGTTCGATAGCTGCATATCAATTGGCATCCAGTCACCCTCCCCGTATACATAGCGCACCTCCGTTATCAGATGTACATATCCCTCTATCGTCTTCGTTGTCTTGTCCAGATGCACGGTACTTACCAGCTGAATGCGTGCCAGTGAAATCGCCAAAGGTTGAGGTTGATGTGAGTTTTTTGGGATATTTTCGAATCTTTTTTGAATCGAAGAGGAGCTATTTTGTACGGATTCTTTTCGCGGTTCGCGGCTGAGAAAGAGCCTTCGTAAGCATGGTCGTTTACGGGTCCAGAGGTTGTGTAAGAGTTGAAGGAAAGGAGGAAAAAAAGGCAAAGTAAAGTGGTGAGTCGTGTTCATCACCACGTAAGTTGTACGCATTTTATGCCCAGGCAGTCTAATCAACAATGCATGGTTCTACAACACATTTATCTTTGTTTTCTTTCCCGATTCTTTTTCTCAGGGATGCTTGATCATGCGTTCATTGCCTCAGCCCTAATCAAAGTCATAAATTGCTTGGTATTGATTTGTTCCCTATGAAATGAATCCATCCTTTTCCATCCTACCTCATAGATGCCCTTGAATACATATTTCATGTGCACGTGGAACCGTTTAACATTTGATTCAGTGTTTTCATTTTCTGGTTAAACACTATGCAAAGCCTCTTGCCATTGTTTACTCATCGCTATCCGGTCCAAAGCGTTTTGTGAAAAAAAAATGCTAATACTATTCATCAATAACAAGTTGCTCACCACCAACTTCCTCTTTGTTTAGGTGTTTGGGGTACCCGTCGAAGAGAAATGCATAATGCATCGTTTTCGGGGTAAAGCTGCGTCGACAATTTCCTAGCGCAATTGCTAACTTTGACCAAGGTCTTGCGCATATTTTCACGGGTGAAGATCATCAACGACCCCGCAGTTCTGACATCAAGTGTCGAATCGGAACCCGTCTTGATCAAGTCATTCTTTTCTCGGAGTTTGTGAGCTGACAACATACTTGTCTGGGAGGAAAAAGCGCCGTTGTACACAAGCATGACCCCGCATACTATTGTGTAGGTTGAACAACATTCAAAGTCACCAGGATCCCGAGTGGTGCCTTGTTGCATTGCAAAAAGAGTTCGATCAACATTGAGCGATATGTTTTCATTTTCTATGCAGGCTGAAATTTGCCGAAGTCAATCAGATCAGGAAAAGCTTATTCATGGATTTAGGATTTTACATTTCAACTTTATATTATTCTAAATAGTCGTTCGGAATCATGAAGACAGGTGTTTTCTCTGGATCAATGGAGCTTAGAGGTAATGAGCATATCTTGTCTCATGGTAGCATTTTCCTCGCGACCACTGGTCTCCATGGTTTCTTCACACCTAATTACTTGTCCTTCATGCGTAATGTAAATTCACGTGTCATGAATCATAAGTATCCCACCGAGACGTGATTACCTTTTCACATACGCATAAACTAGAATTCGGTTTGAATGACCTCCCATTTTCTTAATCGTTTTCGAAATATGTTTTAACCTGAGCGGAAGTGGATTTGGTCGACAGTTTCGATAAATGCCAGATCGAAAAGGTTTGGCGTGCCTCATAAATATAAAAGAGCGGTTAACGCGGCGGCTCCCGCTAAGAATTGCGGGTCCTTCGACGGCTCGGGATCAACGCTCGAAAGAAGATGAAGCTGCATAAACTCAATTTTTTAGAAGGTTCAGGTACATGCCAAGAGTTTTATGGTTTGTTCATTCTCATGACGATATAAGCTGTAGTATTCTTGTTAGACCTTTGAAGTTTGGCATAGCCATACTTACAATTAGACAGTACCGCCTCCATCAGAGGCTCTCAACTGACCGAAAAATCGAAAAAAAAGCTGTCAATGTTGGGAGAGTGCGACAAGAGTACTATAACTTATACTTTTACTATGTATGAGAAACTTTGCGAACATTTATGGTGACAGCATAAGGCTTATTGATGTTGATCTGCTGATAAAGGAAGGGTCTTAAATTTACATTCAGTGGTATGCTTTACATCATCGTGTTTAAAGTTTGTATCCAACGGTAATTGACTAAGAGGTACTACACCCTTATTACTCCAGTTCAACGGTTATCACATGTCTCCCCCAACATTATCAGCATAGGGGTATGCTCGGCTACACAAACACATTCCTATGCTGATGATACCTTTCAGAGACGCTTGGTGAATCGGAAAAAACAGCATAAGCCCCTCATTTTAGATTCAATTTCATTTTGAATCTTTAGAGTTTCACGGAACAAGAATTGATAGGCGGTGACGATGATGTAGAGTTGTCGGATAGCACACTCATACAAATTGATGAGGAAGTGCTTTTGAGCGATTCACCGCACTGATGTCAGTCCAGCCAATTCAACGGGTGCTGTACTGTGTACGGTCAAATATTGGCATATTGTCTGTCTCACTTTTTTTTCTAAAATTTCGTATTTGTATTCCTTACAGCTCTTTCCCACTGTTTACGTTATCATACACAAGCACAAGGCTTATTTACGTTGAAGCTTATATTTTCGGGTATTGTTGTGAAGTTTTCATGTCGTTGTTGCTTTATAGACAAGATTTATGCACAGTAATTACATTTGCAAATAAATATATACTATACTGTATCTTAGCAACTACCTAAGTTTAACGCTCGTTTTTGAATGCACACATTCAAAGTATGCGAGAAAGGTTTGTGTTGAAAGTTGCAAAAACTCCCTCAACTAATTTCGGGAGCTTCAAGTTTACGCGGTCGCATCAGAGTGCGCATAGTATATCTATTATATTTGCCTATACAGTATGATAAGAATTATTGAAAAACTTTGGGAAATAATAGTTGGACCGCAAAAGCATTAAGGGACGGACGATATTACACAGTATTCCTAGAAATTAGATGTGAACACAATTAACAGAGCGACATGAGCGACCGAATTGCATATGATAAAAAGCGGGGGTCGTTTCTTATAACGTGCTTGTTATAAAACATGACAAACGCCGCATTAACAAGTACTCCATAAAAACAAAGTAGAAAGTAAAGTTCACACGACACATAACACGAGATAGCTATTACAAAATCATCTTTAAAATAAAACGAAGCAAGGAAGCGGCCAGAGAGGCTGACATGAAATTAATACCAGAAAGTAAGTGTCACGTTTAATAGGAAAGGGTTACAAACCTATAATTAGAGACATAACTTTGATCATCTAGGAACGAGTAGTTCAATCCAGCATAAGCGGAACAGATGGGTATTCAAGTGGTCTGTGTGAAAAGTGGTCGATACAGCGAAATTGTGAACGATCTGAGCCATGTAATCACGAAAAGAGCCAATTCAACTACAGGAAACAGATCCTGGAACAGCCTACTGTACTATTTGGAAGCTGTAACAAACAAGGAGGAATAGGGGTTAAATATGACCCTTAAATTCTCCCAATTGTGGAAAAATATCCTAATAGACAACAGGCAACAGTGGTGGTAATTTAACATGATTGTGTGTCAAACCTTTTCCTAAGCACATACCTCACTGTTTCTTTCCTGATGGACTTGTGCCTCCCACACTACCACTTGACAGTTTCTTCCCACTAGCTGGTGACTTCTCTCCCTCTTTAGGTAAAGAGGCAGCTGAGCTTGGTCGCGGCTAAAAATTTTATGATGAGCATAAGTTTCAGCACAAAAGAGTAGCCTCCATAACTAATCAGAGCCAACAATCATCACAAAAAAAATCAGAAATCGAAAACCGGTTATGCAGTACTGCACTGGAACATTTGCAAATTCAAAGACTGCAGAAATGTAACAAGATTTGCGTGAGCTAACTTTATATATACTTTATAACTTTCTTATGTATTTACAGCACCTCTTACGCTATTCACCTCATGTTTTGATAAATAAAAGCAACAATGGTTGAACGTAAAGGCGAAGAAATTTCAAATATCAATAGGACCCGAATTCCATTAGTGGCGGCCTCTGTTACTACCACTGAATAAGGTGCACCTTGACGGAACAAGTTTCCGTCCATCAGTTTTGTTACATCCCATGCAACATTCACTTACTCGGGTAAGTGGTTGACTACATAACTTCAAACAGGATGGGAGAATTCGAAAACATTGACAGACTTGAACATACCTGAATGAATTGAGTCAGAGGCGTGTTAGGGAATATACGAGGAGGATTATTAGCATCAGGGGGATTCAATTCCAGTTGCTCCAGTCTCTTCCATAAATCTTCTCGATCCTTCTCCCGCTTTCGCTCCCTGTTATAACACACGTTCATGTAAGTCGAAGTTGAAAAATAGAAAGAAAAGCAATGCTAATGCAGCAGTAAACTCGACAACAAAGAACTGACACCCTCCTAGGCATAGCAAACTTTCCAGACTATTTTTTGACGCTACCACCCTCACTAAAGATTTGATGTATACCACAATGTAACCACTAGAACGGTTATAATCGAGTCAAAAACTCCTAAATCTTAGGCGATCGGCTTTAGTTAGCAGAAAAAAAAAACACCACCCCCTCTGTACTATTGGAGTCGATAAGCCAGAACGAAGTGTTAAAATGGAATGGAGGTGAGGGAAAGGTCAAGAACTGTTTGAGACGTTCGCGTTCTGCAAATAGTACTTTCTACATTTGCTTCTTCAATCAATAAAAGAAGGTCTTGCAAACACAATGGATTCGAAGAAAGCAGCAAGGATGGAGGCCGATAAGCCGACAGCGGACAAACGTGGAGATAGAATTTTCCAGACAAGAGCTCAAATTTCCGCTCCTTAAGAACGACTTACTTCCCTATCGCTGTAGTACGAGTACACCCGGACGGTGAGGAGTGAAGGCGGTGCTAATCACAACTTGAATGATCCCAAGTAACATTACCCATTTTTCCAGACTACTCAAACACGAGCAGTCCGAAAAATTGTGTTTTACACAGCTTAATGATTCTCTCATTTCAAACTTTTGCAAGTATTTTCAACATTTTGCGCTATACCAAATAACAAGGTAGAACTCACTTTTGTCGCTCCATTTTATAGGTGCTGGTCAGCTCATCAAAGAGTTTGCCATTCATTTCCATGAACGTTTTCAAAACGTTGTAAACTAGAGCCACGATAGTTTGATTCCAATGTTCTTTTGATATACGATACAAAGCAGGGAACATTATGGGCATAACCTGAAAAATATAATTCTTCTTAGAAAAGCTCAATGTTAAGCGAGTAACTTACTTGTGCACTTGTGTCTTCAATTAACGATAGAATGTACTCGTTATTCCAGAAGTATAAAGCTCGTTCAGCGACCTGAAAGCAGTTCACTTGACGCCTACAAATCTAGTAGATGAATATCCAAAAAATACCTGGAAATGTGGACTGCTGACACATTTGGCCAACTGCCGGAAAAGTGGGTCAATGATTTTCTTGAATTGCTCAGGTTCTATGATATCCAAAATTTCTTCGACTTCACCAAGAAACATGACCTCCTATGAATATACAGCATCATAAAGTACAATAAGAAGGATAGAATCGAAATCGAGCAAAATTCAAGAATAACAAAGCAAACCTTGCTGCTGCAAGTCCTTGGCCAAAATTTCAAAAGTGCATCAAAAACTTGAGGCGTCAAGCTTGAATCTTTCTCAATAAACTGCACGACGCAATAGGCAAGCTAAAACACTCAATATAAATTGAGAACATGACTGATCACGAGTCTTGGCCATGCTTATAATTATATATCCTTGAACGCTCAGAATGAATTATCTTGGAAAATAGGTTATGATGTGATCCAGAATGAAATCTTAAAAAAGAAGCCAAAGTGACCTGAGCGTGGTAAAGCGATAAACACTTTGGCTTGTGTAGTGGCAGAAGAACTTTGACAAGGAACACCTTATGTTCCTGCTTCAACGGTAGGGCAAATCCATTAATGATGCTGAAAGCTTCCATGTTTGCGAAAGACTTCAAAGAATAAATTAGTATCATAGCAAAGGAGAGGGCTACGCTGCTATTATCATAATGAAAGTTTGAATATGAGCGAAACAATCCATTATCCAGAATATAATAACAGAGTAGCAAACTGTAAGTGGAACTTCAAGTTAAAGTTTTGTGAGCAACCCTCGCTGAAAAACCTACATTAGGCAAAACACCCGTGAGCAATCTTATTTGCGCCCTCCTTTTGAAAAAGTTCTATTCCCTGAAGGATCAGGGAGCAAGTTTTTACCTAATAGCGTTAGTCGATCGCGTCTATTGTCGCCGGCCGCAAACCACTCTCACTACTATTTCGCGTTCACAACTCATCGTGACACGACATAACAATGGGGAAATGAAAGATGCTCAACCAGTTTGCGCATCGATTTTCATTTTTTCTACATAAATCAATGATACTACATAAATAAAGTAAATATTAAATGATTGGTCTCACGCAGAAAATCTAGCAAAAAAATGAAAGCATCACTTTACATCAGAGAAATAAAAAGTAATTTGTCATAATCACCTTCCGAGAATTTCCAGTAATTCTCCAACTCCGTTGAATGAGTCTGTCTCGTAAACAAAGCTGAATAAGGAAAGTTCTAGAAAGTGGAAAAGAAAGAAAATCATGAAAACGCCACATCTAATGCAATTCTTCACAAAAAAGTTGTTGCAAAAAAAACTAACGATAAGAACATGTTGTTGATTTGTTTACGAATGAAAGCTCTGAGTCCTAGGAACTTCCCATAAATACGATGCAGAACCGTTTTGAGAAAATCACGTTCCCGAGGGTCTTCAGAATCAAACAGATCGAGGAGCTGAAAGGGGGATAAAAGGAATACGTTAATTCAAAACCAGGTTAATTAAACGTTGCCAACAATATTTCAATGTAAGCAACCCACATTTAGCACAAAACGTTGGTCAATGTATTTCTTTCCAATGGATGCTTGGAAATCCGGCGACTCCAGAAAACGAAGGAATAACTCATACACAAGCTGAAAATAATAAACATCAAACGCATAATATAAAGGACTAGGAAAGCAGGAGCTCTTGATAATATGCAAAATAGTAGATGTGCGTTATATGTTTTGGGAAATATCAGAATCCCGGAACACGCGCCGTAGTGAAGGAATTATCAATAAAACTTTTGTCTCCTGCTAGCTCACTCTCGAGGTCATATAGAAGCAAGTTATACCCTTTATTCTTCAAATTACACCCATCACCTGGTCTCAAATACTCGCATTCAATTGAAGAATATGGGTGATGATCAACAAACGGGAATCACCTATTCTTGTTACAAGACACGTAATGAGAACGAAAATGCATTTCATTTTGTCAATCAGCTTGACTGCCCGTCGTCTATGCAAGTTTCTATTGCTTGGCTGAGATGCTCGTTGACAGGTGCAAGAAACATTGGCAGGACTCGCAAACGCGAAAAAACACTGAGATGAGGGAACAACTTATAAAAATGAGCGGAGCACAGAATAAAAAGGAATGGATATGAAACTCGATCTAGGCCTAACGATAAAACCACCAAGAAAAGCCAAATTTATCAAATTTGATAGGCTCGAAATGAATTTCAGAAGTATAACTGATAACGCATTTTGCTATAGCATATGAACACAAATGAACATATATTCTGAATTCTCTTTATACAAAGCTTAATGTATTTGAACAACCTACCTGAAGATGAGGCCAAGATACTTCTAGAGTTGGTTCATCTTCCTCGGGATCGAATTCCGAATTATCCGATGGCGGCAGTACGCGGAAAATATTTTTCGAGACCATTTTGATGACCTTGAAAATATAAATAAAATGTGAATCAACATCGAAACGACGTTGGTTATTTGAACACAAAAAGACCTCGGGGTAAATCGACTCCACAATCGCTCCTTTTGTCGTTGTTATGTGATCGATTAGTTCATTTAACGCTGCACGTTTAATCTGAAATAATTTTTTTCATCTACTGTTTCACAAAGAAAACAGAAAGAGATTAAGGGCTACCAAATATGAATAAATCGATACTGATCTGTCAGCTATGCCTTGTAAATGGAAGGAAAGGCGATCATGCTAGGATTAACAATTAGAACTTAGCACACTGACCTCTTTACTCTTGAGTTGGGCCACTGGATCGTAAAAATCGAAGATCTTTTGACATTGAGCCAGTTTTTGAAGAACAAGGGCGGGCTGATCGTTAGCTGGGGTATCTAAAACAATATCGATTGAAAGTGTGTTCGACGCGAACTCGATCTTAATGAGAAATTTCAAAAAATCGGCACCAAGAACAGAGCTCTGTTTTAGGAGGGAACTGCGAAATCTCTTTTTGCACAGCATTTGAGTGCATCCTGATCGATAAACACTCTGTCGTGAAGTGTAAACAGTAAGAAATAGGCCTCTGTTCTCGGTAAAAGCAAATCCTGAACCTTCCAGTGAAAAATAGTGGAGTGAAATTGATTATACCTTTGATTAGTGGGAGTTGAACCAGTTCAGGTTCATTTTCAGCATGATATCTGCTGCTATTAACGATTCTCCTGCAAAAATTATTGAAGACCAGTACTTTCTATAGGATTGAAAAAGGAAGAGAAAAAACACTGGTAACAAAGCAGACCTCCTCCTACTGGTCCCACGTTTGCTAAATGGATCAATTTTGTCCACAAATTGGTTAGCTGTCGCCGAGAGCGGTTGGCCTCCTGTTGCAGCCCCCTGCAAAACAAAAATTCAAGAGGATGACTGACCGCAATTCTTGTAAATTTGTTTAATGGAAAAAGCTATGAGAGCACCATAGTCGGATTACAAATGGCTCGACAGAGGAACAAACTCTTTTTACCAGTCTCGAATAATCGACTAACTTTTAATGCTTCACTGTGCCGTCAAGGGGATCTCCTTCCATCAACCCAACGGTATAGGAAAATTCAAAGGTCAGTCGGACTATCACTTTTTGACTTATAAGAAAGCCGTACATTCGATGAATTGCGAAGATATCCAGCAACTGTTTTTCTACGCAGTCCTATCATATCTTTAGTCCAATGCATGTAAGTGGTACGCAAAGTTAGTGGAGCTGAGCAGCGCAAACACAAACTCGTTCTGATAGGTGTGCCTCTCACAACTTGATGTAATCACAGAAACATTCAAAGCCACTTCAAATAAACATGCCTGATACAAGAAAATACTGGATATAAATAATGTCGTGTTTTAAAGACATTCGGACAAAATTGAAACAGGGAAAAAACTACTGATAGTGTACCTGAGTTCTTGGTCCAGGAACCTGGTGAGGTGTACCTCCCATTAGACTATGATGACCACTTCCGGCCGACATCAGCAAAGGTTGGGCGCAGGAGTCCAGGAATGAAGGGTACCACTATGTACTTCAAGAGAAGCCTCGTCGACACAACTTGGCGCCTCTACACCCTCTAAGAAAACAACAATCATCACGTTAAACGCAGTAGACAATTAATCGAAAAGATTGATGCTACGTAGGTGTGTCATGTGGCATAAAGTATGTGTAAACATTCACTTAATTATGAACAAATCATAAAAATCATAACCCTAGTGAATGCAAATGTTCTATAACGAAAGAAGCACAAAACCAGAAGAGAGCGTGGACAGAATCATTCCTACGGCTTTTGAGTTCTTTGGAAATTCGCTCTGATAGATCTTTATTCTGTGAATTTCCGTCGGAAGCTGCCAAGAAACACGATAATGTGATATCTATGAAAATGAAAATCTCTTAAATTTATGACTGCAGCCGGATGAACATCATGTTAGTGGCCTATAGGACAACAAGGTAGTAGCCATGGCATGCAGTTTCATCGAAATGCCATTTTTTTCAAGGGATATAAAAAAGTCCGTAACGCTTCAACCATAAAGCAAAAACCATAGCCCTTTGGATTGGTGGCCAGCACTTGATAAAAACGAACAAATATCGATTTTTACAATGCGCAACGCGAATTACCCGCATGAGATCACTGGTGGCATATCATGAGATTCCAAAGATTAGCAATAAAATAAACTAGGAGGGAAATCATGAAGAGCACGCCAAACATAGAGATTGAAAAATTGCGTTTAATCGAGAACCTTCTTAAGGACATCTAACACTCAAATCGAAAAATGTGAGGAAGAGTTCCGCCCACGCTGTAAAACGATTTACAACAATGCTGAGCACACCAGCTGCAAAGGCATATGTTAGGTGATAATCCATGGAAAAGGTGTCCACGCCGTGGCTCCGATTGAAAAACAATTTCTCATTAGTTTTCAACTGGGATGAAACATAAGATAAATGGTTGTGTTCTATTTGAAGACACAAAGTAGCTGCACGAATTGTATACGTATGATACAAGTAGTTCTATTTAAGGATGAAATCAAAAGTCTAAGGACGAAAAGATAGACGACAAAGAATGAATAAAAGCCGAAGACAGTAACTAAGCAAAGCACGATCACCAGCAAAAGGACACAAGAACTTTGTACAGTTCTTCATCCGTGTTGTTAGATAACATCTAGGACAAACCATAAAGTTATTTCTTGCAGTAATGAACTTCGCAAACCATTGCACTTGTGTCTCGACTCCGTCGCATAGCCCTAGCCAATTTAATTAGAATGTTGCGCCACCGTTGCGCTTTTTTCTGCGTCTCTAGCTGTCTCGCGCTCTAAAACATCTTTTATGTCATACTATTTTCTTCAGCGCGTTTCCGACTGCGCTCATCTGCAAGCAGCTGCCACTTGATTACGCCGCTGCACGATTTCGTGCGTGTGTCACTGTTGCTTTTACTGTCTGCTTCCTCTGTAAAGCTCACGCTCTCTCACTACATTACTGCTCGCTAGTCGCGCGAATTGACGCACGCGACTCAGAAGAGTAGCGGTTGTCCGCCACCGCCTCTACATCGTCGTCCACGCGTTGCAATTCGGTCGCAAAACATTTCCACCTTTCTAAGAATCGAATAATTAACTCTGAAAACGACAATAAAGTCCAAGTTTACTGCTTCATACTTTTTATTTTTGGCAATAATCGTTTCTCAGTAAAGTGTAAAGGCGACTGAGTGCAGACAAGGTGTCTGGACGAGTTTTCAATTACTTTTTTACCTTTTGTACTTCGAGTTCTTTTTTGGTTTTGATTCTGTGACTTGTTATAGTGTTGTATTAAACTTAGCTGTCTCTATGCATTTCTTTAACATTAATCATTAGGTACTGTTTCAATTCCTTTAAAAATTTCGTTTGCTTTTCCCTCCTTCCATTTGACGTAGCATCAGCCCATTTATTTTCTTCCATTTTTGATTGCTCCTTATTGGGAAATCCCAGCCAGAAAATTATTATGGAGTGCTTCGTATAAAAGCTTTCCGTGGAAATAAAGATGTTGATATGATAGTATCTTTCTTTTAGTCTAATTATGACGACCGCTCATCGACCAACATTCCACCCTGCCCGAGGAGGCACGGGTAGGACGGAAGGAGATTTATCGAAACTATCACAACAATACTCTTCAAAAGACATGCCATCACATACCAAATTGAAGTACAGGCAAACAGGTCAAGGCACAGAAGAGGAACTGAGAAGACGGGTGAGTATGGTTAAAAGTCAGATCTAAATGAAATTGATTTCAAATGCTGTTCCCATAGGATTTACGACGGGAACTGGAGGACAAGGAGAAGATTGCGTCTCGGGAAAGGCGTAACCGTGAAGCAGCCGCATCGAGTTCAAGCAGTAAAAGAGCAAGGATCGAAGAGTCTTCCCACGCAGCGCTGGATGCGGATGAGCCGCTCGATGAAGTGTGTTTTGAGATTATTTCTTTTTTTTCGTCAGAGTAGTGCTTTTCTCATTTCTTATAGCCTTCATTTGGCTTTTTACTCTTAATAATGTCGGGAAGTTACGATTTCTCACAGAACTGAACGTAACTTACCTTAGGTAAAGGTTATGTCGCAGCCGGTAAGAGTATACATAAATCGATGACACATAGCTTGACCAAAGTTTTCAAAAAGTCGCTCGAAAGGATCCTTTAAGATTGCAAAATTCTTATACAGCAGTTTTGGTTTTTGAGATTTTCCATCAGTGGAGCACTTGAGCTGCTTTGAAAATTTGTGCCATGCTCGTGCACTAGAGATCCGACAAGTTAACCGAGCAAAAGGTAGTGTTTGGCAAAGCCGTAATAATGTGTTTTCTGATCTATTAAAGATCCAATACTTCATTCATAATTCTTCCGCGAAAATCCTATTGTACTTTTACAAAACAATATGCTGGTTCGTTTTTCAGTAAGTTTCATTTCTAACAACTTTTACATTTGCATTGCTTAAGTGTCGATTTGGATAAAAAATGAGTGGTTGCAGCATGACTCGTCGGATGATGACTCGGATGAGGACGACACTGCAGCACTTATGGCAGAACTGGAGCGAATCAAGAAGGAACGTGCGGAAGAGAAAGCTGCAAGAGAAGAAGAGGAAAAGAGGCGAGAGGTAACAATATGTCAGAGCTCACTAATCTTTTGGTGCGAAGAAGGTTCCGGGCAGAAGATTTGTGACTCGGCCTTCTTCCACGTCATTATCGTCCTTACTCTTGCATATAGAGTAGTTAATAAGCTGAGTATGAATCTATATTCATTGCTAAAATTCAAGGAGAAAATTCGCATGGACAATATTCTGGCGGGTAACCCTCTCCTAAATCCTGGTAACTCTGCTGCATCGGCTAATGGCGGAGAGTTCAAGGTCAAGCGAAGGTGGGATGACGATGTAGTCTTCAAAAACTGTGCCAAAGGTTTGTGAATTTTCTTGTGTACTCTTATAGCTCATTTTCAGGTCACTCAAGTTCACCCTCATTTCATGCCAATTTTGGAATGTCTTGAGGTGATAATTGGGTTGGAAGTGGGGATGGAAAGAAATTAGAAACATGAGAGATGGATTGCATGCCAGGTTCTCCATGTTTCATATACTCAATTGCAGGTATTGATGAACGCAAAAAGGAGGCCTCATTCATCAACGACGCTATTCGTTCAGAGTTTCACAGAAAGTTCATGGATAAATACATTAAATAGTAGCTTCTCTAATGTTGTAACCTTCGTTGTAATATCTTGAGATACTCCATTGTTCATATTCGTTCATTGATTCTTAAATAAAGACGAACAAATTAATAGTGTTTTCTTTGAACGAAAACCTCTATTGGACAAGAGTACTTTGCTCTATTTTGGTCTTTTTTTTTCTGAAAAATTTCTATTATTAGCGATCTCGGTGGTCTTTCGTTTATGTTTTTTCCTCTTTTGGTTTTCTTCATGCGAGTTGTCAGTCTTCGTTGTTGTAGATGTGCTAGTTATGGATGATGAGAAGTCAGTACCGACTAACATCGAGGAAAAAACGCCCAGCCTTGACGACGTGAAGATAAATGAGCGTGTTGTTGTGTGGCGATTAGTGAACGGCGAAAAAAGAAGGGTATGTTTCGTGGGGATCGTTTCTGCAATATTGATTTCCTGGTGCTTTTCCTAGCTGGGGATCATGGAATTGGCCAAAAGATTGCGTAAGTAGGGATTCCATAAATCGCAGAGCCATACAAACGCGTGCTGTGCCGTGGTTTAAGTATGTATCCATTGGATTATTCTTCTCTCTGTTGTCGCCGCGATTTTGAAATTCATTTATATCCTAAGCTGGTGAAGTATTTTGCTTTTCCATGTTACCAAAAGAAGTTGTCCTAGGTTTTGGCCACACTTCTGAAGAAGAGAGGACCCGACTCGAACCTCAAATCCAATAATACTGATGAAGGAGAACTCGATCAGAAACTAAACTCTTTACCCCTGGATGAGGTGGGTCTTTAAGGAATATTGAATTGTCATTTTAGACGGTTACGGTCACTTCAGAAGTAAGCCTAACTACTGTATAGCACAATGAAAAAATAGTCCAAAGCAGCGAAATCATCTTTGTATGTTCTTTCCTTTTATGCTGCTAATAATAAACACTTCCCCTACTTTATCTCTATGAGAAGCTCATTATGCGTTGAATCTTGCCTAGCGATTATACGTGGCACAATGGGTAGTACGTGGAGGGCACACACTTTGTGAACATTACGATTAATCAAAGCGGGCTGCATCAAAGGTTGCTTTTCTTGGAACTCCCGTATTCAGAGAAATTCGATCTTTGCTATTCATTACAGAGCACTGATGGTGTAGAGAACCAAGAGTTCTTCGTTCATTTTGATGGGCAAGATCGACGTCTCGATCAGTGGATTAGCCGTGAGCAGTACGTCAATATACTTTGTGCTCATCCAGATAACTTTCTATCTATTTTCACAACGATTGAACTAAGGCCGTTCTTCGGCGTCAGTCATATTTGACCAGCACACGGCACTTAGACATCTTTATTTTAGATTCATCGAGTTAGCTCCGAAACTCAACAATGGGGAAACAGGTATAGCTCAACATTATTCTCTCTACTGTATTTCGCAGGAAATCGCTATTCTGACCCTACTGCTTTCGTTCTCGCCTTTTTCATGTCTATTTCCAAGGAGGTAGCGATCTTCGTATAACAAGAAAGCGACGAAGGGAAAATGACGAAGATCTTAACTCTCTCGACGAAGTCGGTGGGAGATCAGATCACCATAGGAAGGTAGACATTTTGCTTCTGTATGTTGCTTATTTTCCGTTTCTCTCACTTTAAAAATATGCCTTTCTAAGACTCCCCCGGAGAAGAACATCGAGAGGATTATATTTGGTAGCTACGAAATCCAATGTTGGTATTACTCGCCTTATCGTTTGAAGAATAAACTTGTGGAGCGGCTGCTTATTTGTGAAAATTGTCTACTATATACTGAAGACAGGCAACGCTTTGCATGCCATTTGGTAAGTTTTGCTGGATCACTGAGATTATTGTGTTTTTCCTGACTCCTGCTCACGAACTTAGCCCTTTAGGCGAAAGACTGTAAGCTTAGGAATCCTCCAGGAGAGGCGATCTATGAGGAAGGTGACATCAAAGTGTACGAAGTATTTGGCGCACTGCAAAAGGTATTATCTTAATCTCCAAGGCCGCTTTTTCCTTCTTTCTCGCAATACCCGAAGTGCACTTCTTCTCATCAACATCTTCATCCTAATTCTTAACTGTGGCATGGACATTGTGACTCAGTGAAGTTGGCTATTTGAATCATATAGGAGTACTGATAGAACTGCTCTTTTCAGTTTTACTGTCAACGGCTCTGTCTATTGGCCAAGCTCTTTATTGATCACAAAACATTATGCTTTGATGTAGAAAACTTCATTTTCTATCTCTTGTGTGAGGTAAGTCTTCTTGTTCTTTTTATTTCTCAATATTTCTATCAAGATTGTATTCATCAGGTTGATAATGAAGGCACCCATATAGCAGCAATGTTCTCCAAGGAAATGTATTCTTCAAACAATTTGGCGTGCATTATGACATTGCCGTGTTACCAGAGGAAAGGATACGGCAGCCTGATGATACAATTGAGTGAGCTATTTCGAAACTTATTCTCGAAACCACTATACTTATGCAGTTGATTTAAGGTTATGAAATGTCGAAAAGAGCGAAATATCCAGGCACTCCTGAACGCCCTTTCTCAGATTTGGGCGAGATATCATACAAGAAATACTGGCTTTGGGTTCTCTTACAATGTTTTGATTCGATATCTTTGCGCAAGGTTGGTTTGAATTGTTGTATGCTGTCAGACGCTCCCCTCTACTATTACTAGAGATAAGTAGTTCCTCAAAGCAGTTATACTGCATTCTCATGTGAATTCCTTGTTTTTGTCATATTTAGTTGCTTTGTTGGCCCTCTTTGACTGTTTGAGAGGGTCCTTTTCTGTTTAAGGCTGAAGATGTTACCCTTGATGAATTAGAAGTAATGTCTGGTATCAGCAAGGATGACATCAAGGACGTTCTAGAGCCCATTGGATTAGTCTCTCATTTGAAAGGTACTGTCAAGCATATATTCCGTATTTTTCGTTTTTCCTTTTAGTTTGCTGAACTTTTTCCATCTCAAAATTGTATCGCTTTCTCGAGTTTTGAACTTTCTATTCATAGGAGGAACATATATCGTACATAATCCGAAATTGGACCAGGAAAGTGGAGTTGAACGGCCTAACCCACCACTGAGAATGCTGAATCCCAAATGTCTTATATGGAATGCTAAAACTTTCGACAGGCCCAAAAGACGAAATTAACAAAGTTTGCGCAAGTTTTACCATTGTTGTTATTTGTATGTCAAATGTTGTTTACTTAGTGATAAAAACTCACTTGGTAGTTTTCTAATGCAATGTTTGTTTTGAATTGAATTTTCGCGCTAATACCGGTGCATTTTGGCATATTTTCTTATTTTTTTGGTTTTTACATACTCATTCGCTCTATATTTCGCACATTTCTTGTAGTTTGTGATCTCTCATTCGTTGCAGTTTATTGTCCGAGGAAGTTTTATCTTTGCATAACATTTTTATTGTTGTTGAATACTAACTGATTTATTTGCACGATTGTTTGAATAAACGTTTCATCCAGTACTGTGGAACTATGGAGACTCGATGTTCTTTGCTTTTTTTATACCGAGATGGTAGCCACGCTATCACTTTCACACCATGACAATTAGGCGTTCAGTGATCACTTCCGTTATGAGGTTTTTTTTAAGTTGTTTGTTTATATTTTGTATTTTTATATGTTTTATTTGCCAGATTTTTATATTTTAATTTTTTATATCAGGCATTATGGAAAGCTGAGAGATGGGAGTAAACAATTCGCATTTTATAGACATTTCTTTCGATTGATATCGAACAGAAAAACTTGTAAGCAAATGCTACTCCGTCCCGTTTTCAAGTTCGTTTTTGAATCGATTTGTTCTCTTTACTAAAAAATGACTTTTTGAAAGCCTTTTTCATTCTACAGCCGAAAGCAAACCTTTCTCAATCGATACTGTTTTGCTGTGCGCCGCATATTCGATCCGTTAGGAGTCGTACGGACGTTCGAACGCCCATTTGGCTGTGATAGTTTCGGAAAGGCAGCTATTGCACTGTTCGATGCTTTTTTTTCATGCACCCGATCTTTGTAGGGTGAAGGGTTCCCATGGTTCAAACAGGCTTGGCTATCTGCTAGTAGGCTAGTAAAGCCTTTTTGTGATTCTTGCTTTACAAAGAGATACACCTTATTTATTAGTTCACAATTGTCTATTTAGTAATTCACAGTTATCTATTAAAGATGCTCTTGATAAGCCGACGAAGCTCTGGTGACCCTTGCCTATCTCGGAGGGCCTTGTGGTTTTATGCAGTGCGCTATCAGCAATCGAAACAGATAGCTGTGTTATGTTTCACCACTGTTCAGGTGCCGAGGAAATTGCTTTTTGCTCTTTGCATGTAGATTCGTTTGCAAAGTCACTACTCTTCACATTTATTAGGAATGAAGGCATTGGTGTTTGCAGTGACCTTTCTCAGGTATTTTTTCATTTAATTTTACTCGGATTAATGCTGTAATCTGTATCGATTTTCGCCGAATTCAAGAATTCTGAATGACTCATTTGTTTGGTATGCTTCACCGCAGCGGCTTCAGTGGCTGCTTTCAGCTATGGTCTATATCATTCGTCGAGGAAAACTCTGAGTGGAGTGAAAACATCGGTCACAAGTGACTGGCTAGACAATTCGACTCATAAGGTTAGTACAATTTCAGCCTTACATTTCAAAATTGAGACTCCATTCATGTAGTTATCGATAAAAGTCGAGAAAGGGCCTCGGTTGTGGTTGATGGGCACAGTATTTTGTTGACTGTATGAGTGGGTAGTAGTACGCTTTGAAAGAGAAAATTGGTAGCGTACGAATGCCAGCCTCCCTGGATATGAATTGAGAAATGAGGTTGGAGAACATCGAGGAGTTTCCTCAATCATTCGAAAGAGATTAGGCTTGTTCAAGGTATTGCTGAGTTTCGAAACCTTTCCCTATAGTCTGTTCTCTCCCTCAGCCATCCCTATACGCGCTACGAAGTTTGACAGGATGGAAAAGCTACTTAAGCCTAAATTTAAGGTCGATGCTTGTCTTCAGTGGAATATTTCATTTTATCCACACTCTAGGTTATTTTTGGTCAGTGTTTAGATTTTGTCTTGAGATATAGAAATCTCAGTCTGCCTCCCTTGGAATATTCTCACATTTTGCTCTAATAGCCTGGACTTAAAAGGATCTTGAAAAGATACATACCATTTCATCAACGTCATTTTCGAAGGGTATGTTTTCGAAGAAGATTATACTTTATCGTTAGGGAGCTTTCACCTTATCGACTGAATGGTATAAGCTGATTAAACCTCAGAGAACGTTGGTCTAGGCGAAAATGTCAGGGTTATTGATTTGAAGTGGTGATTTTCATTGCATCCCTTACCGCTGCACGGGATTTCAATTCTTCAGGCTCTATTCAACTCGGAATATGAGGCGAGGACATTCCTGGGCACTCTTGATGCAGCGTTTATGATCGCCTATGCTACTGTGAGCTTTCTTATGATCCGCCGACTTTTACCAAATATCATTAGCATTTTTCCTGTTTTTTTTTTCTTAGGGACTATTCTTCTGGGGATGGCTAGGAGATCGTTTAAATCCGAAATATGTCATTGCAACGGGAATGGTTGGATCTGGTGTTATGGTTTGTACTCGATTTAATATTCGTTCACTCACTTTGAATGCCCTTACCGATTACTTTTCCGTTCAGTTAACCTTTTTCGGTGCTTTTCCCAAGTGGTTTGATTTCTACAATGCTGCATACTACATCCTCACATATTTGTTATTCGGAATAATGCAAGCATGCGGTTGGCCAAGTGAGATTGCAATAATGGTATGCCTTTCGTTTCCATAGAAATCTACGAAAGACCCAGAACATGTGGTGAAAACGCTACTGACAGCAGAAGGGGGTTGGTCGGCGGAAAACAGTAGCTGAGGCTGTGATCACTGTCTTTGAAACGATCGGATGGCTACCGCTCACAGTGGGTATCACACACTTTGGGCTTAGGGTATAGTATTTTGTAGATTTAGTAAACTACACAAACTTACTAGTTAGATTTATTCCTCTAGCTGCATTGCCATCTATCTCCTCATTGTTATTGTTAAACCGCTTTGCAATATGTTCTGATTTTTTTTNTTTTTTTTATAGGCAAATTGGTTTGGCAAAGCTAATCGTGGATTTGTGATGGGCGTGTGGGCCTCATGTCAACCGCTCGGCAACGTTTTCGGATCGTTCTTTACCTCATGGGTATTGCCTTACGGATATGAGGTTATTTGTTTTCGTTAATCATCAAAAATGTCTGGTAAGATGTTTTGTGTTGAGTAAATTCAAGACTGTCAGCTGTTTCCTGATGTGAGCCAAAAAGCAGAATTTCAGAATACCTTCTTTATGAATGGTCTTTTGATGTTGATTGGAGCATTTGTTGTGATGGTATCGATTGATCCAAAACCTAAGGAGGCGCAATATTCTCAACTACACAACGAGGAGTCCGGAGAGAGGTGATGCAGCTCTCTTTTCTACGCAGTTTGATTTTCTTTTGTTGAAGTTTCGAAGTTTCTGGATGGACAGCCGTTATGTTGGCATCCTTCTCATAAAGGGAGACTGTGAGTGTTTGATCTTCCGAGGGTCTATAGAAAATTCTTAAAGTTAACCTCTGCGTTCCAAATGACACAGTGACTTCTTCATGCAGTGTTCAGGAGAGCCCATACGATCCTACCTGTTTTCAGGTCGCATGCCGTAGAAGGGGAACCTATTAAGATTCTCGACGCTATTCTTCTTCCCGGAGTGCTAGCGGTTGGTATCCCTATTCAACTTCTCCCTGTTTTTGGTCAATTATTAGTGTGTAATTAACTGAATCAGAGGCTTTCCATTTATCTTTGTTAAATAGAGGGTTATTCAATACATTTACCTGTCCAAAATCGTGTACTTTGTTGCAGTACTGCCTGTGTAATGCGTGCCTCAAGCTTGTCAATTACGCCTTTTTCTTCTGGTTGCCGTTGTACCTAACAGAAGCTTATCACTGGGAGGAGACAACGGTAAGAAAACCACATCAGAACTGCGATCATCGATTTGAGCAATTTTTTCCTTCAACGGAGCAGCTTTTTGGTTTCCTATTACTCGAGTCGACCCTACACTTTCTTCTTCAACGAAATATTTTTGGTTGATACGATTTTCTACAATTGCTAGTTATTACAGGCCGATCAGTTGAGCATATGGTACGATATAGGAGGAATCATTGGTAGCGTAGTTGGAGGTTACATTTCAGTGAGTGCTTCAAATATGCGCAAACTAGTTGGATCAAAGCTTTTCCGATTGGCGTGGGCTAGATACAAAATTACTAAATCAGTTTTGATGGTTTTCTAGCCCTGGCAATAAGTTTTCGCCATTTAGGACAAACTTGGATGCAGAGCACCGTTGATAGTCGCTATGCTAATTTGCTCGATTGGATCACTATTCGTATATGCTCATATAGGTAAGTTTTACTAACAAGCACCAGAATAGACTAATCAGTTTTTTCTAATGAATTGCAGGAGCTCACATGATATGGAACGCATTTTTCATGACGGTCGTCGGTGTTACGGTATCTGGTCCGTATAATTTAATTGTCGGCACAATATCCATCGATTTGGGGTCACAACCGATACTCGCTGCCAATGCGCAGGTACTTTATTTGCTTACGTCTTGATGAGAAATTCGAATATATCAGGTGTTCCGAAGAAATAATTGGGTTCCAGGCCATGTCTACCGTTTCCGGATTACTAGATGGTACTGGATCAGCCGGAAGCGCCATTGGCCAAATCCTTGTTCCTATTATGCAAAATTCACTCGGATGGGAATCCGTATTCTATCTCTTCATGCTATTGGTCAGTTTTTTCTTCAAAGAATTGTCACATAAGGAGATGAATAGGACGACGATCATTTTTTCTCTATGGTGCAACAGCATACAAAAAATCGTCAAGTAAAAAAATCGTCTATTCCCCACAGCACCGGGCAAGGGGGCGTGGTCTACGAGTGGGCGGGGTTTTTAAGGTAAAGGCGGTCTCAATTTTTAACTTCTACCGCTCAAACACTGGTACAGCATCAATATAGATCGTATCCTCCTAATGGTTTTAATAGTTTCAGGAGGGATTATTCCACATTCATCACTGTAGTTTCCATTTTTTTTTGTATTTTTAATTTTTTACCGAACAATGCTCCTTTCAGAACACTTTGGCAATCTGCTGCATCATGAGGCGGTGTGTGATGGACTTGAAACCTTGGCTATCCTCGATATCTTCGTCTCCAGAATTGTCACCCCTCTTGAATGACAGCCCACATGAAGAGTAGGTTGTCTAATTAATTTTCATTGTGCTGTAATTAATACTTCTAGCTTTAGTTAACTGATCACCTCGAACCTTTGACCTGAAGAACGGCTAATCTTCTTTTTTTTTGTATAACTTCCTAATCTTTTCCAGTGATACTGTGATTTGGTTCTCAGGTCGCTATCAGCTCATTTCACAGAGCTTTCATTAATATATATTTTCTTTGCTCATCTTCACTTTTAGTGCCTTGTAATTAACTTTTCTTTCGACAACTAATATCATGCCATTACTGTAATAAACGGACCCCTAAGCTAACATTTTTGCTTTTGGCCTATTCTTGCCATGTTTGACTCATTTCACTTAATAAATCGGGAATTTTTCTTATAACTTAATTGCGATAAATTTATTCGAGGTCTCTGTGAAGGAAACATAATATGAACATGATTATCGAAATTATCTATTTACCCGTATAAAAATTAATGCAATTTTTCGAGGGAGTACATGGAAAGGAAAGCGGATCCGGATCGACTAGCTGTACATAAATCAGAGCTGCTTTCTACTCTTAGAAGAGTTCTTGTGTGGACCCATCCCAATTGGGATTGATCGAACTGGCTTCAATTATAACACAAACAATTGAATTAGGAGAAGTATAGCAGAATATGTCACAACTTTTGGGGTAGCCGATTCAGAAAACAGGCCTTCTCTCCAAATTTGATCACAATCGAATCCACATCGTAATGTTGGTGCCTCCCATCGTGTTTCACTACATGTACATCTTGATAGATCACCACAAAAATCACCACGGAATCGAACCAGCTAAAAGTTTTTCCTTTAAAAAATTGAAAATATAAAAATCAAATCGATAGCATCTGGGAGAATCATTGTAGCTCGTGCCAGTCTTTTGAACTGGAGGTTTTCAAAACCACTCACTTTGATAAGTACTTTACGGAATTCATCACACGTCTCGTCTCCACCGAAACTGTAACTTTGAGAAATCGTCGAAGCTTCCATGATGTAATCCTGAATAAAAATCGGTTACCAAGACGGTGAGTAATAGTGAGTACATGGCCAATCTTCTCTGTTAATGTGTACGCCATGAATACTGTCTAGATGTATCTTGAGTGATCTATAATGATCGATCGTGATCACTGTATATCACCCAGGAATTTATGAAATGTCTTCCAAGATTCCAAGTTTGTCAAGATTCATAAAGCCAAAGATTGGAAGTACTTGTCTAGTGGCGTAGTGGCGAGTGGCCCACCATCTCACACGCAGGGTCACGGGTTCGAATTCCAGCTCAGTATTCACCTAGGCCAACCAAGCTTTCCATTCTACCGGGGTCGATTAATAGGTACCAGACTCTCTGATAAGTGAACCGACCTGTACATCTACTGGCCCCCACAGATCATTGTGTAGGCCACATACGCATTCAATACGTCACTATGATTCTGAATGGAAATCGAAAGCGTGGGCGCATCCCTCAGATTGGATTGATTAATGTCCCAAGACTTTATTAAGGATTAAAACTTTGTGAAGCTCCCCAATTCTAGGAAGGCTTCGAAATATGTTCACAAAAATAACTGATCTTCAACAGAAAATAGAGTAGAAGGGTATAGAGTGAAGCTGAAAAGAGCTATCAGTTTTTAGCCAATTAGTCTAAAGACTTTTGAATTTCACGAGGAAAATACCCTCTTCTAAAGAAGCATAAGCTTCATATATAACATAGAACTGTGAAAAGTGGCACTGTTACTAGGCACTTGACCTGGTGGATCGAGTCCCGAAACTTTTGCGCTCGCACCAGTCTCCCCTCTTCCTATTCTTTTTCTGCGAATTGTTTTCAGAATCCTTCGTGATGCTCATCAGGGATTTTTTAGTCTTTCGGCAATTACAATCACTTCCGAAACTTGTTAAAAAAAGTTAGAGCTTCACCCCCCCCCTCCCCCCCCCCTCGCGTCTGTCTGTCCGTCCGTCTG
>UZAF01017696.1:30058-42763 GCA_900617895.1 Haemonchus placei
TCAATGAAACGCGTTATGTCGTGTTATATCACGGACATGCTTGTTTTTGAATAAGGGCTCTCGTAGGGAAGGAGCACCGCGGTGGGCAAGTTTTCTTTCTTTTCTTCCTTTTTTTTTGCAGGAGATAATCATCCTAGCCACCCAGGTGCTCCTACCCTACCTAGGCTTATTTGGCAAACTAAATTTCCTTAGCGGAAACCGCATAAAAGAGCTGAGCTGGTTGATTCCAGTCATCCTCTACGCATCCAATACAGTGCTGATATAACAAGGGTTTACACGTTAGACTGAGTTCATTTCTTGATATACTGACCTTCGGATGGGTGGCCCCCCCCAACTACATTTTCACCTGGTCCTCTAACAAGTCGTAGGTAAGCGGTAGTGGGCATGTGGTGCGCGCATTAGCGTGCGTAGCCCAACTGGTAAAAATGATAAAAGAATGAAGCACTTTCATTAAAAGCAGGTGCCCTAGGTCCCCTAACCGTTGGCTAATGATTTCTTTCTTCGTATAACTTATGCGAAGCGAACTCGAGTAAGCTGATCAAAAATGATAGTTCCACATTTAAGTAAATGTTCATGTATGTGACGCTGAATAGGCCTCTCTCTGACCTGTTCTTTTTGTTGCTCATCATCCGTCATTGTCCTTCGACAAATCAACATCGCATCTCGATTACACGTCTGTTCACATATCTGCAATCACATTGTTGTCAACAGAGTCCATTGGCTATTTTCTGATTAGAAAGCAAGGATATTTAGGATTTGGCGGAGCATTGTTTTCTCCACTTTTCCGTTTCTTACGATCTACCCTGATCTTTTCTCGCAGATTTGGGTAGTTTTGGGTAATGCGTAAAGGGCACGGATGGAAAAATAAGAATATGGACGGTAGATTATGTGGCCTTCGTACTGTCCTGCTCAAATACACAAGCAAACGCAGACTCGAGTAACGACGAGGGTAGAAGGCATGGCGCACCCCCAGAAAAATTGGTGAAGGGTCTACTACCTTCAATTGAGGACTCTCAAAATCCTTCTTCAACTGACTTCTTCTCATCGAATCTACTCGTTACTTCACTTTTACTGATTGAAGCAGCACAAGAGACCCGCCAAAATGAGGGTGTGATAAAAGAAGTTTTATGAGTCCTCACCTGCCTACCATAGCCCTTATAGGCAAGAAAGACGTGAAGTGGTAATTTCTTACCGAAGACCATATGGTACTGTACGGATGCAATCTGGAATAAATAGAACTATGATTGACTTTTACTTAGGCTGAAAACAGTAGCGACTCACAGCGGCCGCAACTTGTTCAGTACATCCTGGATAGTGGAAACATAGAGAGAATCTGCGCACATCATGGCATAACATCAGATTTGCCGTGTCTAAACAAAGACATTACATACTCTACTAAGGGTTACCCGAAGAAAAGCTTTTCTGCAAGCCCGAAGCAGCAAATATGGTCCTATTTCTAGACCTTGGACAACTATCTGCCCTATTTTCTGAATTACTACTGGTTTTCATTAGAAAGACGTATGAGAAATCTTAACTTGAAACCCTAAGTTTTGTTATAGATTGACCAGTAAAGGATCTGAGCTCGAAAGTGCGAGGAGGGTTCAATTCGGAACTNATGCAAAGAGGTTCTTACTATCAATAATTCAGTAACCTACTTATCGGAAACTGTTGCAGGACTTATAATTCTGAAAATTTAAGTATTTCGAATGAAAAATTCATCGCCTTCATGCTCCGTAACCATCCAGCGTGTGAACTTCTCAAGGGTGAAGCAACTCGTTGAGGTACAACGGTAGACAGAGATATACAAATGAGTCGAAAGAGCGGCAAAAAAACAGACAGCCCACACAAATTGGCATCCCAAACCCGTGAAGAATCAAGAAATTTCAGAAAAGTAATACTGGTTTCGGGATACTCAGTGGTGATTAATGCGAATTTCACAAACGAAAGTTACTTGCGGATGTCAGTCAATGTACGAACCGGCACTTCTGTTGCCCATGTCAGCTGTGAATATGAATGATTCTGTAGATTAGGCTGGGTTTTGGCTTCAGATTTGATCTGATCCCGATACCGTGGAAACATCACTTCGTGCTTTTCCCTACACGCCCTCCTACCCTAATTGAGAGAATGAAAACGACAGCGAATCTAACTTGTGGTGAGATAACTCGTCCACTTCCATTTGTCAGGTTCCATACTCTTACCTATTCGCCTCATCGGAAGTTCAGCTATCTTGAACATCTTAGGGCGAGCTCTACATCTAAGGATGAACCCGTTTTTGCTTTGAAATTATTTTTATTTTTTTATTTTATTTATTTTTTATTTATTTTTTATTTTATTTTTATTTTTTTTATTTATTTTTATTTTTTATTTTAGAAATTATTCAAGTAAAGATAAGGGGTCTTGATAAAGGATTTGACCGAGATCGGATCTCGAGACAATTTTGTTCTATGGAAAGAACAGCAAAAAAATTGTATCCCTTCATGTAGAGAGTATTGTAGTGCTAAAAAAAAGAACTTCTCTTATGTTAAGTAGCCATTTTCAACAAAACCGTTCAGCATCACCCTCAAAAAGGCATATTGTTGTCGACTGAAGGGCTGATACTACTTCAAGAGTACCAATAGCTTTCCAGTCATGATTTTGCCAAGGTATCCTAACGAATTGTAGGCAATAAAGTTCATGAAACAAATTCAGCTCTGGTCAAACGATTACTTCTTTCTTTCTTATGATATTACTGCCCTAGTCTAGGTATGGTTAAACCTGAGTTTCACCATCGGCTAAGACAGCCGCAAACCAGTCGATGGGTCGAAAACGGATTCAAATGCTACTGCAATTCTGAAAGGAAGTCGAATGTATGGCGTGAACCAAAGGGGAATCACGCTACCCAGAATTTGTACCCTTATGACTCACCAGTTGCTTTCCGTTTGTCTAGGACACTGACGTTGGCTGAGTGGAATGGTGGGGCTGCTCGTCGTCCTCTGATCGGAGGATGTATTGCAGCCTAAAACTCTATGTGATTCAAAGCACAATGAGGAATTACCTACTTATTTTGATTTCAGAATCGAATATCTATGATGCGCTCCCTTTGTTACCCAGTCTTGGGTGACTAACTCACCAAAAAAGCCTCGCGAAAGCAATTTTCCAAGTCCAACTCGTAGCAATGAGCAATGTCAGTCTGTGAATTGAATAGAAATGCACATCCGGTTCGCACAATGACGAGGAATGCAGTGACCGGAAGCATCACAACATACTAACTGAAATCATGAATTAAAAATCACACTGAAACAACTAGTTGACCTTGAAACGAGCTCCAATGTGATCCAACAACGAAAAAAATACGCAAGTATTTTGAAAATCATCAAAACTACGATAGGAATGAGAACAAAGATTCGAAGGATGAGAATGAGGATCTGAAGGCATTCGAATGATCAGTAATTTTTTTTGTTGGTGAAGAATTCCTAAAATGGCAAAATGGCAATGTATTCTTCAGAAATTGTCATATAGCCAGGTTAGAAGAGCAAACATCGATGAAAGCGCTCTGAATTGCTACTACATAAGAGGAATCGTCTGAGTTACGCCGTACTAAACGTGATGATTGCTGCTCAGTACGGTAGTCTCAAAAGTGTAGCCGCTTTAGAGAATTCCCCGTCAGCTGCGGGATCCCAGGTTGTAGGGAATAGTAATTGAATAGCATCAAGGGAGAAATCAAATGGAAGGTTGAAAAATTGCGAACCTTCGACGGAGCAAAAATAGTTCGTTAAGTTTGAAGATCTAACCGCTAAGAAGAGTAAAAAATTGAAAAAGTGAATCGCTACATAGAAGAGAATAGTGAACGACAAGGAACATGCAAGCATGCTGTCACGGCAAAGATTCAAATTTC
Organism: Haemonchus placei; assembly: GCA_900617895.1. Classification (NCBI taxonomy): domain Eukaryota; kingdom Metazoa; phylum Nematoda; class Chromadorea; order Rhabditida; family Trichostrongylidae; genus Haemonchus; species Haemonchus placei. The sequence goes on from UZAF01017696.1 coordinate 33,933, forward strand.
GACCGAATTCAAGTCAGATAAGCAGACATTCCAACCTTCGAAGCTGATTTATTGACCACACGATTCGTCTGGAGAGTTGAAGGCGTCTACTTACAGATTAATTTGTCTACGTAGGACATTGAGTAAGCTTAAGAGATTGAGAATGTCAATATGATTCTTAGTGAAATCCAGGTGTGTGGCGTATCCCAGAGAGAAGCTGCTCAGTAGAAAACACTTATTTATGCATGGAAGTCGAATGCGGAACCACATCCTTCACACGGGATTGATCAACGCCCCATAAACTTTATCTTTTAGAATTTATTTTGGGAGCTAACTCTGGTCATTGGTTCGTGGGTGGCATTGAAATATTATCTGATCTGTGAACACTTGCTGACAAGACAAATTGAAAACAGTATAAGCCATCCCCATAATCTCGAGATTTTCTGAATACAAAAAAAAGTGCAACTTAGAATTTGAATTTGTTCTGAAAAAATAGAATTTCAGGAAAAAAGAAAAATATATAGAGGCTATTATGTTTAACCCTAACATTTCTTTTTTCCAAAACAGGATACATTTTTCTTCTGGAATGCGAATAAAAATTTTTGGTAAAAAACATAGGAGCTCGTTGCTGGTCTATCTCTCGCTGGAATGCGCCACGCTTTTGAGGGTCATGAAGGCTTTTCAGATAACCTGATGTCAACTCGATGCTCTATCGTAAAGGGATTACTCTGGTTGCGACCACGAAGAAAGATGGCCGTAAACTACAGGATAACAACTTTCTCAGCAGGGTTGAGTAACAGGAAAAAGCTCCAATTCCGAAGCAGCGGTCTATTCCTTATAGCGAAAAAAGTCGTACTTCAAGTCAAAAATTAAAAAGGACATACGTGATAGAAAGGATTAATTAAGAAAGAGCCCTCATGTCATGATAGGCTTTGTTATCTGTACTCTCTGGAACTCAGATATCTGTATTCATTTGTGCACTCCCCTAATTGTAAGTCAACTACGGTTCAGGACGGCAGCCAAAGTATTTGTAAAGTAAGTGGAACCAAATCGAGCCAATCGAGTAATACTGAGTAATGAGGAACGAACAGTAAAGGATGGAGGCAAGTAGGAAGAGAGTGAAGAAAGTAAAAGGTCAAGCCAACGAATTAGCAGTTCGGATAAACGGATAAAGCTAATTGGATAGATGACGTTGTGGAGGTATTAGGGAGGGGGATGCTCGAGAAAGAATTAAGACAGAAAGAGAAAGTTCCAGCAGATTGGGCTCTTCCACTCCACGATTTTTTTGCTTTTACTGAGAAATTCGAAATTGAATGCACCCTAGAACGGCTAGATGAATGGTGTCCGCAGAAAGTACTTTCATGGGTAATTATCAGCAGCAGCATGAGGTTCGAGGGTGGTAGTGTACGTGTGTGTACACTATTACTCACACCTATATGATTCCTAATGACCACTGCATTCAAGCCGCAAACGGGCGGACCTTTCCCCCAAGGAATATGCGTTGGTAGGCCCTGGGAGATCCTCCAATTACCCATATTGATCAGCCAAGTATGAATAAAAACTGCAATTTCCAACATGCCACATTGTAATGAGTTGCTTTGTTCTGATGAACTTCTCTGAAATAGCCCCTTTTTCAGTTTATACTTTTGGTCTTCAGGAGATACGGGATTTGGACAAGCCCTTCCCTCGAACATGATTCTCAATATCATCTGGCAGACCAATGAGCAAGCGGCGTATAGGCAGTTGATGCTTCGTTGGATGAGGAGCGCATTCAACATCCATTCAAAATTGTAGGGGCGGTTGAATGAATAATCGACCTACATAATGCATCAATGCAAGAAGCTGGGGCAGGGCTCAGTCTCTCCTTCGCCGATAGTTCTAAGGACCTTCTGAAGGGAAGGATGAGGTGTGGAAGAATCGTTTTTCTGCTATTTCATTTCAGCCCAACAGCACCTCGTTGAGTCCGAAGGGATAAAAACTTGAGTGGTTTTTTTGTGTACATGAAAAAAAAATAGGGAGAAGGGTCTCTTCTTCCTTCTCATGATACTGAAGAAATCCACCATTGATTCTGGCTCGAAGTTATCACCCCAAAATCACTTTGATAACAAAGTTACTTGGGAAGGCAAAGTTTCTCTGACCAATAAGGCAGTTTGAAATCACGCGAAGAAGCAAGCTTTAGTGGGTCAATTATGCTGTCAGGATTCGATCACTTGATCATGCTCGCGGTAGCGTTCCACTTGGCACTACTTCACTTCCGCTTTTGCGAAGCTATAGAAGCGAATACCTCAATACACGTTCACCTTGTCACCTTGTCGGCAGTACTAAGTGACCGTAAAAGGTTAAGGCCTGACTGAAAGTCTAGAAAATGCATAATAATTACCCGCAAATCCCTCGTTCATGGTATTTCCAAGCCACGTCAGGAAAAGAAAACCAGAACCCTCGAAAGGAAAATTCCTCAGATCCTGTCGTTTCCGCGTTCAATGTAAGGGTATTAATAACAAATAGATGTTACTTTCTAGTGTCCTTGTATGAATATAACATTAAGGACATGCAATTTTGCCTAGAATGGTCAGAAAATGAAAGAGTTACTTCAAGAGAGTACCATGTGATTAATAGTTATTCGGATTGTTAAGTATTTTTGGGGTACTACCAAAAATATTTAACAATTTGGATAACTATTATTCACTCATTACCCTCTTAAAGTAGCTATTCGTATACTGCAGCAGCAGCTGATTTTTCAAAATTTTTTCATAATCAATGACTTTTTTGTCGATTTCTTTCAATTCAAAATTTTTTCATAATCAATGACTTTTTTGTCGATCTCCTTCAACAATCTGATTGAGTCTTTTTATCAAATGCCTTATTGGAAAGGTTGTAAGGTCGCGAAAAATCAGCCAGCTCTCAGAACAAATCAATTTCGTAAAGGTTAAGGCAAATATTACAAGAGAAAACGAAGAGCTTTTTTGGCACTGTAACCATCGGGTTTGGAGTGAAACAGAGTAGAAAATTCATAAGAGCACATGGAAAACTGCAGAAAATCACAGAAAGCCGGGAAGAATGGGGAGATTTACTAGAAGTGCTCGTCCGAAAACAGGCCTCCCAGACCAGCCCTCTAGTTTCACGGGAGCCGGTGAAAATGCATAGCAGAGCGACCTATTCCTGCTGCTCTTTGACAGACCTGACTGCCTACGTACCAGTTGTGCATGAGGGATCAAACAGCTGTACCCAAGAAGTGGAGAGGAGAATATATCATCTGTAAACGACCGCTACTTCTTTGATTCTCCCAAGTTTATAGCCTTACAGACGGAGAAAGCATCAGTTGGGAGTGAAAGGGGTATGTACCGAAATTCGTAGTTCGACAATATGATACCTACCCATTGAACCCATGATCACTACTTACCAGGAAGGGAAACAAACTTGGTAAAAACTCGAAATCCCAGACAAGCCTGTTTAGCCTCGTTACAGCGAGGCCAGCACCTCGGAGGAATTGTACGAGTGAAAAAAGAACGAAAAAGTTAGCAAAATAGAAAGTTCCCGAAAATTGTGGAAATAGAAGCGAAAGAAATGTGCCTACGACGTTTGCTGTTGTGAGTTGTTCGATGAGATGAACATATTTCATAGACTTTGTGACAATCGGAGATGTGACCGCTATGAAAAATCGTCAAGCACTCTCATGGGGGTTAAAGTCGGCCGCCCTGTTGGCGTAAATAGGATACCCTCAACACCAAACAGGAGCTTAATTCTAGCCGTTGGTAATGCCGTCGCTCCATCATGATTAAGTATCAGCTACCATGGTCCGTACACATCCAACTGGCCTTACTGAACACTTAAACTCATTGATTTCGTACAGCTCTCAAATGGTCTTTGAGCTGGACCTCATTGTTTCTGAGTGACAGTGTGTCTGGGGCATCGGAGGGGGGTAGTGAAGTCGGCACGTAAGTTCAGAAAACCGATAAGGCTGCTGCCACTTAGCGCAAAGATTAAGAGATATGGGCGAGCCGTCAGAGGAGAGCACAAAGCGCTATGTCACGCAGCACAGCAACAATGGCATCACACCCCAGCCCCATAGCCCCAGCCCTGTCTCTCGTCTCTTCGCTAATACGCCTATGGATTTAGCAAATGTCAATGATCCATAGACTAATGGGCAGGACTAAGACAAATGACAAAGGCCAGCTATCTACTTCATTGGAACGTTCGCCAAAGTCTTAGTCCACGCTGCCAGCGGGGAAGTTCTAGCTCCGTAAAAAGCTATCTTGAAAGGTTTTTTGGGCGGTGAGCTTTTCATACCTCGACGTCGACACACACCTGCCATTACAGGAACGAGAAGTTCCCTATTTGGTTATCCGAAACTCGTTGTCAAACCTGTCCAGATCTTTTGTCTCTCTTGGACTCCCTAGACCAACTGGAGCCCTTCTATAGACGAAAAGCACGTCACCATCTGGTACCTCTTGGAAATCTCGGATAGCCTGAATAACCCATTCAAATGCCTTAATGATACTGAATAGAGTCGAATAAGGGGAAATGTGCAATGCAATGAAGGCCAAGTACGTTGTCCTTGATGTACTTGAGTCGAACCTTCTGAAAAACTACTTTCTTGGTTTTTTTTCGAGGCCAACGTGGGAAAAAACTGAAAACTGCCAACTCTAAGTCGACATCCACTTGTCCACCTATTACACATAGGGACCGTTCACAATTTTTACCATCTTCAGATTTCTGAGAGGACGAATTAGGAAGATTCCAACTTTCGTAGAGCCCTGGAAGAACAGAATACTGGAACATGCAGAATAGATGCTTCGGAAAAGTTTCTACGATTCAGGAGACTTCGCAGCCAAAGTGAATACCTTCTGCGAAGCAACAGAAAACCGTCAGAAATTTCCGTTCAAACGAAAGGAAGATGGGGAAGGAACTCGGGTTTTTCTAGCATCAAAGTAAATAATGCGAGAAAGTATATTAGAAGGAGGGAGAGACTGGCGTTTGTGCCATGCCCTCGACTCCAGCCACACTTACCATGGGTACGTTTTAAACCTATCCACAATCAGCAAGATTAGTTCATGTCAAAGCTTTCTGTTTGAACTGCCAACCTTTTTCCGAAGTGTCGATGTGGGGAAGGTCAAGTTGTCCTTAGCAGGGTCGGATCCAAATTTAGATTAATACACCATAAGCTAGCGGTACCACGAGACTCATCTATTTTTAGCTAACTAAGTGAATTATCCAATTGAGCTCAAAAATAAAATGTGGTAGTAAAGGACAAAGCGGTAAAAGGCATTAAGTAGGGCACATTTGGGGAATGACAAGACGAGGGCTTGCCCACGTCCACGTCAGCTTCCGTGAAAGTTTTTTCAATCACATAGGGCTTCCGAAAATATCCCACAGGTGGCCACTACGTACCAGGTCGTCTATAAAATCTGTCGGCAAAGTGCCGATGTCGATAAGAAAGAGCATATTCAGGTAATAGCAGCAACGAATAATACGAAGAGTAATATGAGGGAACAATAACGGATGTGTTGTAGTAGGCGGTCTCCATATGGCCACGCCCCTTTCTTAAGGTACTTCTCTTAAGAATTGACGGCATCGTCAAGGATTATCGTTCAAAATCTGATATCTACCGAGAAGAGATGCTGTTCTGATCGAACTTTCGCTTCGACGAAAATGACAACATTTTAGGATGGTTTCATTAGAAAATGGCATCACCTAAACGATCAGCCAAAGAAGAGTGATTCAGTGAGAAGTGGCCTTACGATTGCGCCATGCTCTAGAATTCTATCCGGAATGCCTTGGTCTCGGTGGAGGTTTAGCGATTCCAAACATAGGAACCACTCAAGTGTTTCTCAAAGTGATTAATTGGAGAAGCTATTTGCTCTTTACGCAAAAAAAACCGAAAAGTTTAAACTGTTGAATTCGCCTTCTTTTTAAAGTGACCAAGTTAATGGGCTACTTATTTGAGTCTCTTTTTACATACCAGTATACAGAATTTTCAAGAGGAAATATGAAATAGTGGAACAGCCCAGTGACGAGGGGCGCTGCTGTCACACGCACGGCCCGAAGATCGGTTCGCTTTCAGATCTAATCGGAACCGGATCACATCTTCCTATACATATGGTTGCTCGACACTAAGCCAAATGCATCTGTACTCCCTAGCCTACCTTTTGCTTCTTGTCACTAGGATCCCAAAAAGTTTACAGAGGGGATAAATTTTTATGAGCGGCGGTCTACAGGCGCGGTTAAAGCGCAGGAACACAATCATTTGCCGAAAGGAAGTAAAAGAAGATGAAGCCATCAATTTAATAGCTACTAAGCTATTCTGTTAGCAGATGTAGCTCGACACGATAAGTTGGCGCTCATGAAGCTCTGGGAAATGACTTCACTATCACGATCGTTGAGAACCATCAATGATCTCTAATGCATTAGCACGAACAGAGTTGCCTATCTGAATAGCAAAGAACTAGTGTCAAAAAATCCATAATTGAAGAAGCCACAAGATGTCGCTCTTCACAAACAGCGACGATACAGAAGACCGAGGGGCTGTTGAGCTGAATAGTCGAGAATGGAGCTTCTTAGAAAGGAGGTGTTGGAGGCCGGCGACTGGCTGTAAACGCTTAAAGAGCTATAAAAGGCTATGAAAACAGGATCAGCTATGGATGAGATGAGCTGCAAGAAGAGCAATAATAGCTCGCTATGTTCCCGACAACGATGACAAAGCGGCTAAAGAAAACGACAGATGAAGAGGAGGTGTAGAGCAGAAAAACTCTCATCAGACAAGACAAGTTGAAGTGACAACTGCTTTTCCCCTGCCTTTCTCCTTATGACTGATAGGCACAGCACTCAGCCACGCTAGAATAGACACCGGGAATTCGTAAACGCGAACGACGGCTACGAACCATTGAGAATGTCCGTGTTATAGTTTTCCAATAAGTTTTAATGGGGCAAAGTACCTTGGACCGAGCTTTTTTCAGGGTACGTTGACTTTCATTCAAATTAGATGCTGAAATGGTTTATACAACCATTCAAGGGGGACAGCTCATGTCCAATTCGGTGCGCTCATCCCCACAGACAAATATGGTACCCAGCAGCACCCAACCCCGATGAAAGGAAGGAACCCCGATGAAAGGCAAATAAAACAAAGTCAAAGAGATGCAGATGACAACATTTTTAACGTCAGCCAAACTTCTCCCAAGGTGCGCCATGCATCCAGCTTTCGATCAAAGTTCCTATATATGGGTCTTAGAGCAAGAACGCCAACATGTAAGCACAATTCTCAGAAAAGGGCAGGTTTTCTTTAGCTTTTGGGGGTTATGTTTTCTAGCATATGCTTTCAACATTGTCTAATAAGGTTTTCAGACCGCCCCGGAATAATTTGATTGGAAATGAAGAAGTAAACCATAAGACGTTCGACATGAAACAATCAGGTTGGGCACCCACACACCCACACCACCGATTCGTAATGGCCTTGGCATTCAACGGAGCCTCTGACCCAAACAACAGCTTTCGAACGCTTCCTGATGAATGATTTCGAGAAGATTATAGGCTTGGTTGGTCGGCCCACGGGTGGACAACAGCCTACAATCTGATGGACAGCCTATACGTTTGGTAGTCCTCCACCTGGCCTTCCTTTGAGATTCGTGTGTAGGGACCTTTACTCTGCAAACGAATACCAAGATCTAGTTGTGAATACGGGGGAATTTGAGTAGTGGGTGTTATGGCTCCATATCGTAATTGAATTCTGCAGGTAATCACTTATATGGCTGTTTTCAAAGGTACAGAAATGATGTTTATCGATTGTGCCTGGACATTAATCCACTTCCAAGCTTCTGATGTATAAATAAACCCAATGAACAGACCAATTCAATGATATCTGATGTAACGTAAACCTCCCATTAAGGAAAAGGAATACACATGACTTCAAAAAGGGGCCAATGAAATAAATCTGACGCAAGTTCAAGAACTCTGGGTTTTCCGGTTGCTAATAGCCAGAAGACGGAATAGCTTTCACTTCCCGTAATTTCCTCTACTGATATGCCTTGCAGTCGCAGCATTACAACCGTAAAATAGCAAAAAAGAAATCTAAGCACCGAACTTTCTGATGTGTCATTAGGTCAGAAAGTAAGGATAGCCACATATCTCTCATATAGGGCCACCACGCATTGTGACCTAATGACATACTTCAAAATCCGAATACTTTATTCAATCTGACAGAGAATATCATGACCAAATCCGGATATTCAGTGCCACATAAAGTCAAGTACTTAACCACGAGATTCTTCAATAAGCCAACGATAATCACAGTTATCCCTCCCCCTCCTATATGTATTTCTGTCCCAATTCCCTGCACTGAACCAGATTGGTGACATCTTGAAGTTCACATATGCTTTCGGATATAAAAAATCGATTAAACAAATCGCGACACCCATAATTTCGATAAAAATCAATATGAAATCTGAGATGATATCGAACAGTTTTTGTGGGCGCAAAGCGACAACCGTGACAAGTCTGTGGGAAACACTTCATAAGCCCAATTTGCCTGTAGTAAACAGGACTTATTAACACTGTCCTCCGATCTGCCTGAAATCAGGGAATCACTTCATTTCTTATAGAATTGTTTTTCGAAAATTCTTTCCTTTTTAGCATTCAAAATTGAGTACGGGGAAGCCTCTGTATGTACTACATGGATGAATACTCTCACTCTAGGACTTAATTGCGGGAGTACGATGGAAGGAAACGTTGCCAAGTGCGTGGGGAGCGAGTTAGCCTACTACTTTGCCATCGAAAAGTAATAAAGTGGAGTAAAAACGAGGGAATAAGTCATTTTTAACGAAGAACATTAAATGAGCATTATGTGAAATTGAAATGTTGTC
>UZAF01017697.1:2899-19596 GCA_900617895.1 Haemonchus placei
CCCCTGTGGGCAGAATCCGGCACCACCGCCCACCATTAGTGTTCCCATCCTGCCCTCCTTACACCTACCAAATTTGAACTCTCTAGGTCGACGGGGACCGGAGTTATGAATTTCCGGTCAAACACACACACAGACAAACCAACAGACACACTTAGCGCGTTATATATAGTAGGATAGTTGAATTTTTGATGTGTATTTATTTCTAAAAAAAGTGAGCAAAGATTGACACTTTCAATCAAAGGCGTAAGCACGGGTGTGCTTTGTTGCGCTCGTCGAAACTAGGTCACGCCGCAGCCGTCGCATACGGCGCGTCATCCCGCGGTTTTGGACAGATGTCATGGTTGTCAGTGTGGCATGGTACTGGCGTGCGGTCTACGACAGTCAAATAAAGTAAGCTCAAAGAGAAGATAGTGCGGACTAATGCAAAGCATTTGTCCACTGACACTAAGTGGTACTGTAATGTCATCTCGAGATCGCAGAGGGCAGCACCGCTTGCGAAGTGGGCGAGGCGACCTAGTTTAAAGGACGTGCGGATCGGGCGTTCACCCAAAAGCACCGACTTTCGCTGACTACCATTTGCTTTGCTCCGTTGGTCCTGTGCAAACTTCGTGTAGAGAAAAATATTTCGTTTTAAAGAAATAGTGAAGACTTAGCCGATTACTAGAACTTTGTCAAAGAAGAAGGGAAACCCGGCGTTAGTCGGGCGAACCGACTGGTTACGTAATAGTTAGCACAGTTGTTTTACAGAGGTTAGCTTGGGAAGTTTCCGGGATCCGGCAAGTGTTCCGTGTTAGGCGAACGTATGTTCGAAAGATGCTTCATATGGATGTATCATGGTTGGAGAGCCGTCAAAGTGGTCAGATGGCAACGATGCTTCAAGAGTGAGTGAAGTCGCTTACAGAAACTGTGACTAGCGATTCTTCTCAGATTACGATATTTATTTTTATATTCATTGGTCAACCTGGATGGTATAGAATGAACAGCGATTAACGTGAATTCAATCACCTCAGAATAATTTTCTGACATCAAACTCTACAAACACCCCATCAGTTAGTACATATGGGTTATTTATTTATTTATTTATCTGCGCACGAAGGCGCGCTCTAAAAAAGTTCGGATACTCCAGAGCGGGGAGTTGTTAGTGGTGTCATAACATAAACGCAAGCTAATAAGAAAAATTAGCAGATAAAAATAAAACAAAACAAAACAAAACAGCCGAAAAGGTAAGAGACAGCACCAATTTAAGGGTTAAACCGAGTCAAGGAAGGGGAAAGAGAAGGAAAGAGAAGGAGGAGGGGACCTACCAGTCAAGCAACTGATTGGCAAAAGCTCGAAAAGGAGTATATCAGGGATGAGGAATCAGTCCAGGAAGGGAAGTAAAGTGCGAGCCCTTCATGAGTGCACCTACTACGACTACTTGTGACACGGTCCGCACCAGTCGGCAATGGTTCGCAATCGCCACACAAGGGGTCATAGGGGCCAGCCGGAACTTTGAGACAAGGGTATACCGACAGCCCCCGTGGAACCGGTAGGCTGGATGAGTGCTACAAGCTAGCCGCTGGGATGCCCCAGTCTGGACTTGACACCTTACCCTCTTCCTTGGAAACATAAAAGTTTTCGCGCTCAACCCTTGCGCCATTTGCCCATTTTGAGATTATGGATTCCAAGATGAAATGTTCCCCCAGAAGTTGGTCGAAACGTCCAGGATCTCGATGGTTTGTTACGAAGCTCGTCCTTGAGAAGTTTAAACGCCAGAATCAGATCAGATTGAATACTGAACATTGAATATAAAAAAAGCTTCTTAATTCAAATATTCGGAAACGGGCTTGACATGGGAGCAGCGCTCGCAGAAAGTCCGCATTGGGAAAGACCCGATAGAATAGAATCCTGGTGAATGTTATTTGAACTTCCTCAATTTTCTGAATCTCTTGCTTCGACGAAGGGCTCCAGACAGAACTACAGTATTCCAATACAGGGAGAACATACATTTTGTAAAGTTTGATCCATATTGATGAATCTGTAGTATGCACAGTCCTAAACAGAAGGTGAATGCCTGAGCCCTTGCCCTTTCTTTGAAATGTCATCTATGTGAACACCCCACTTGAAATCAGTAGATATCCTGACTCCGAGATCTCTAACACAGTCCGTTTGCTTTACATGGCAACCATCGGGAAAGCATAGGTGAAGTTGAGGAGAACCCCATGAAAGCATGTAAGTTTTTCTCGCTACTGACTATCAGTCCCAGCGAGCACACCAGGCGTACATATTCTCGATGGCTTCGGTTAGAGGTATTTGTGCTTCATCCTTATTCTCTCCATCGAATGCTACAGATACCTTTATGTCATCCGCGTATGCCGCCACATGAAGCTCACTACTCCTACGGAGGAATTTCGCAAGATCATATGTGTATATCAGGAATAAACGGGAAGACAAGCTGCCTCTCTGGGGAACTCCCGAGGTATAGGTCCTAGGAGCGGACGCATACTCAGAGAAGCGCACACTCAGTTTCCAATCTGCAAGGTACGATTGGAACCATCTAAGTTCCCTCTCATGGACACCTATGCTCTCTAATTTCAGAAGTAGGCTAGATCTATTCAGGGTATCAAATGTTTTACTCAAATCAAAGTAGATAGCGCTGACTTTTCGCTCGGAGTTGATTGCTTCTATCCAGAATCGCGTGCAGTCAATTAACTGCGTACATGTGGATGAGCCAGGAAGAAAGCCATGCTGTTCGAGCGGGATACACTGGAGCTGAGAGACCCATTCTAGCAGAAAGTCATTGGTTATTTTTTCCAAATTTTTGAGAGGTGTAGGCAAAGTACTTATAGCTCGAAAATTCGAAACTAATCTGGGTTCAGTGGGCTTAGGGATAGGCGTAACATTGGCGTGCATCCAAATGGACGGAACCTGCCCTAGTAGTAAGGTCATATTATATATGTGAGCGAGAGGGAGGGAGAGCTCCTTCGCGAATGCTTTGAAAAGTAGTTGCGGCAATCCATCAGAAGTTAGAGAAAGCGATGGTTTAGGGAGCGCAGGATTTTATACACCATTTTCGGAGTTACGATTGGGAAGTCCGGATGATTATTTGTGGTGAGGGTAGAGTTTGTGTACTTGTAGAGGAAGGGACAGAAACACTTTCAAAATAGTTCGCGAGGGCCTCAGTCTTTTCCTGTTCTGTAACGTACTTTTATCCGTTGCGGCCCTCGAGAACATGTGAGACTGGTGACTGCTTGAGGAACTTATTAGCATAAGCTGCCAGGTGTTTGTGGTTACTTTTTTGAGTCAACTTCTTAATTCTGTAAGTCAGAAAGCGCTTTGAATTATGGTCCAGCTTACTGCTGATTTCAAGACAAAGCACTTGGATTTTAAGGATTATCAATCATGCGAAAGAGTCTTTCTCGTTGCTGGATCAAATTCATTATGTGATAAGGATAGTACGTTCCACGACTCGACGTAAGCTTCAAAGGAACAAATTGTTCAATGCATGAGTCCACAAAACCTCGTATAGATATCAACTAGATTGTGGTAATTCGAAAACAACATCATCCAGTCAATATGTGTGATGTGGTATGCGATAGCATCTTTATTCATTCCTTTGAAGTCCCTTGATATTTGAGTTACTCCCTCTTTCTGACAGCCCACCAAGGAAAATGCCACAATGTTATGATCGGAGGACTGTAGCGGAGGCAGGGCGAAGATTTGAGAAATACGATGCCGAGGTGCTAGAACAATATCTAAACTTTTGTCGAGCCTAGTGGGGAAGTCTACGTACTGTGTGAGCAATAATCCATCGGATGACGACAGAAATTTTTCCGCAGTGGCGGACCCTGCAGTGTGGGTTTTCTAATCGATGTCAAGATTTAGGCCCCCACCACTGTTGTGGAGAAGGGCACTGAACACGCCAGATCAACTGTAATCGATATAAGGTGTTCATCCTGGGCACTCGTGGGGTTGGGTGAACGATAAATCAATGGAAAACGGTGCCTGAATGACAGGAAGGTGTCAAAGCATAACACATCAGTTATTAAGTCACCGGTATGGAATATTATTTTTTTCAAACAAAACTAGACAGTGGATCAGGACGCATACCCCTCCTCCTTTACATCCGTACCTGTCTTTCCTGAGTACAGGATATGGTAAGCCGGAGGAGATCTCGAAGTTAGGAATTTCGGTACTCAACCAAGATTCGGTCAAAAACACTAGATGAGGTTTCGCTTTGTTTTCGCTAAACGAGTTGTTTCGTTTGGCTGTCTCGATATCAGTTGCTATCATGAGCTCGCCTTTGTAGACTACATAAACGGGCTCACCATTGTGCTCCTTATGATTGAACTCATGTGCTCGGTTTCTTAACTCTTTCTCTTTTTTGCGCTCCTCGTGCGTCATTGATTTCCAAACGTAGATCTCCTTGAAGGCAGGGATGGCGCGCTGTCTACGGGCTCTTGATAACACTTCAAAAAGATGACGTCGAGATGAGAAAATACATTTTACGAACTTGCGCTTGCTTCCCTTGAACCACCAGACCCATCCGATAGATTTATACCGGGTGAGTCTCGATGTCAAGAGCATCGAAGACGCTAGTAACAAACGATTCGGTATGCGCCTGGCGCTGGAATGAGGTAAGACTTTTTTCGGCTTTTGGAACACCAACAAAAATATTTACCGCTGGAGTTTGTCTGATTCAACGATGAAGGTGAACTCACGAATTGTTCCAAAAGTGGAACTCCTTCTGGAGCTTTTTCACTCAGTAGCCCATGAATTCGGGACTAAAAATGGGAAGTTCGATGCCTTAGTGGCTTCAGCGGAGAATACAGTCCGGGGTCTGGGCAGATTCGGAATTTGGTTGGAGTCCATCGATCAGTCAGCCGGTCAATGCGGGTGTAGGCACGCGAATGAGTTGACTATCAAATAGAGTGTCATGATTTATAATTGGAGCTGGGCCGGTGTAGGGCGCACTATCATCTGAGCGGTTCGGAGATTAAATAAAAAAACTACGCCCAAGTCAACGAAGCCTTATGCCCCTACGGGTATGACATATCTCCCTCCCTGACTGAATGGTACCCAACTCGTCCTAGTGATAAAAGCATAAGCTTGTGCATCAGCTCGTCCCCACATATTGCATGATGTATGCGCCACACCCATTCAAAACGCAGTTTCGAATTGGAAGTCGATTACGGCCGCATAACAGTGCAGATCTGATCAACGTCAAAACATTTTCCTTTATACTTTACTGCTTGATACATACGTTGAACCTACTTGACCAATTGCAAGGCCCTTAGGAAAGGAAAACGAATTTATTGCGGTCACTCAGCCTGAATGTTTTCAAGTGCTGAGGAATGCAACACGACGAGAACATCAACATAGGGCCAATTTTAGATCCAAATACGAACTCTACGCGCTGGCTCAGGGGTGTGCAGAGATTTTCTACTGCAAAAAAAAAGTTTTTGGTTGGTTGTGAAAGCCTGTGTAGTCGCTCGTCGAATATACATTTCTAATGTTTAAATGGGCCTCAAAGGTGCCCTCGTGCCAGTCGTAAGCGAGAATAATGTCTATTTTTCACTGTAAATTGTTTCTAGCTCCCATATTCAACTAATTCTTTTCCTAACCCGAAACCTGTCTGCTCGAACCGTCTGAGAGATGCCCCTGCTCCTTGGGTGGAATGTCCCTGCTCCTACGAGCTTCGATGTTATCCCAATTATCTATGAGGATGACATCGAGGTTCATAGATCGACGGACAACCGAATAATTGCTTCCATCATCGTCACCATAGATAAAAAGCCAAAGTGGGCAAGTGAAAAAGGATGAGCTACGGGGAGATGGCCGGCCCTAACGGATACAACTACCCATCACTCCGCGTATTGCGTATGGAGTTGTAATCGCGTAGTGTTGTAAGGAACACTACCACTCGCATAGTTGGCGAATCGAATAAAAGAACAATACCCGTTCCGGTCAGTGAAGCCCTACATTCCTTTGGGTTAGTATGATTGTACCCGGCTCGTCTTAAGGATAAAACCGCAAGCTTATTCATAAGTTGGTCACCACAGCCTTGGTTGGCTTAGGCATATATTGGTCCACTAATCGTGACCGCGCATGTGAGATAGTGCGCCACTTCCCACTACATCAAAGTCCGCCCGTTTTCAACAAATATACTTTTATATGCAACCCTTTTGGAGCTAACTGGTTTTTTAGCCTGCTAGGCACTGTTGTATCAACTTTACCTGAACTTTTACTGTACTACTGTAATCTTTCAGATATACAGACACTATCTACAATGGGATCTCCGACAACATACCAATGGTCATATTCATTTCCGCGTATCTTGTCGCTAATATAGGTGTGTTGCTCTTAATATCAAAGTTCCCCAATTACTTTTGCACCCAAGAAGTGAGTTGGAACTTTCAAATTTTTCTGTTTATTTTTTTTTTTTGCTCGAAAAAAAGGGTTGAAGCTGTGCAGTTTGACGCTGCTCAAACACTTGTTCGATCCGCGAATGAGTCTAGCCGCTTAATTCTGTGGTAGCGGGGTATTCTTACCCCTTAAAGGCACAGCTCACGATGAAAATAGTTCTTGAAATCTCTACCCAGTCTGAAGCTGTTGCCCTTGCCACCAAGGAGAGCACAAGGGGGCACTGTTGGGTCGAAAATGGCCTAGATAGGTGTAGTATAATAATGACCCCAAAACCGGCTTAGCTGACTTACACGCCCAAAGGCGGACGAATTTTAGGTGAGAAGAGTTGCACAATAAACACTGAGACATACACTTCGCACGGGGGACGGTACGAACGTGCGTCCGAGGATGCGCGCGGCAACTTGCGCGGCGAAGTTCGTGGCGATTTGTATGACTCTGACGCCAATTTTCGGGGCACAAGCTCTAAGTAGATTAGTTAAGCAGGGTCAGATGATCCTTCTTATCTATTCTACTTCAAATTTGAGCCCCAACGATAGGCGCTAAAGTCGTTCAAACAGTTACGAACTTCGCCGCGCAATTTGCCGCGCACATCCTCGGACGCACGTTCGTACACATACCCACTTCGCACGCAGGCAGTTCACTGTAACGAGCTGTACGCAACGGCACACTTATTTGGACAGCTCGTCCAGATACCCCTTTCACGCAGCTCTTGTCATCACAATCTTGGCCATCCCCTATTCTAGTCATTTCTTCACCTTATATTTCTCTAAGTGCGCCAGTTTTCGCATTCTTCCACCGCTTTTACACTGTTATAGATTATTACTCCTGAAATACCCCAAAATTATCGTGAACTGTGCCTCTAGTCGGGTTTTCCGACGTTTGACTGCTTGGAGAGCTCATCTGCTCAGCATAAGTGAGAAGGTAAGAATTCATTCTAAATTCGCCCAAATATTCACTGCTAATTATATCTCTATAAATTAATAATATCTTGGAAGAAGGTCGAATGAGCATGTTCTAAAAAGAGTTCGACGGTAGACGACTTGACATTTACCCTTTTATTTCGCTTTCTACTATTTCAGCCGTATGCTTATATATACAATGGGATGTGACCCTTTTAATGTGCTCAGCAATTCCAATGCTTATTTTAAGCCGCATTGTGTTTAGTAAGGTCAGACTTTTGCTCTAATCTGCATTTATTTAATTGACCAGGTAGGAATTTCTAAGAAATCTTCTTTTTTGTTCAGTGGTTTTCGAAGACCATGGATCAAGAAGTTCACCTCCAAAACAAAATTAGCAACCTAGTGAATGAAACATTCAGCTGCATACGAACTGTAATCAGTTTCGCTGCTCAGAAGCAAACGATAACCAAGTTAGTTGCTGTCTACATCCAAACTAATTGTCATGACAGTCTAGTATTCCAATGTCTTACACTTTGAGATTTGAAAGGCTCTCCATAGAGAATAATAAACTCACGGAATCGCGCCTGCGTTCCTCAACAGTGTATGATAGTCTGACACAGGTAATAAAGTATTATAAGCAGTATATGCCTTAACTCTGTAACAAAACGTTCACTGTATAGTTATAGCCTTCTATCTTCAGATCCTTCTTACCGAATTGATTTTTACTGCAGCTTTGTGTTATGGAATATGGAGAGTGGCCGATCATTCACCTGGAAGATTAGCAGCGGTACCGGCTTTTGATTTGTTTTACTACACTTTTCAAGTGTTGTTCTGTTTTTATATTTGTACTTACATCTGTTTCACTATAATCACAACAAATGTGATGATTAATTTGAGCATTCGTCTTGATGATGAGTTCAATGCGGTCAGTTGAAGGTTAATAGCGCTGTATTGTGGGTGGTCCACGTTAGCGGAAACAACTTTTGTCCTTGCGCCGATCTGTAAGAAACTATTGTAGAACCTCGAAAAAGAGGATGCAGCAGCTAAAGACTTGGAAGCCAATAAATCTGTCCTTTTGGTTACGAAGTTGTTCTTTCTGGACTATTTTTCATTTCGTTTTTGCTAATGTGGCGTAGTTATGGGCATTCTGATAAAAAATGGTGCAACAGAACTTCCCTTAGAGTATCGCCTCACTTTATCGTTTACAAGTATCGCAAAGTATTAACTGAATATACTTTGAGATCTAAGGACGCCGAAGCGTTAGCCTTATGAACCCTTCTGAAGGAACAGTTTACGATAAAGTGTTTTCTGAATTTTTTTTTTTTGGAATGAATCTCTGTCCCCAAGAATAGCATACTGGACGTTGTCGGGCCGAAAAACGGTCAAGATGGGATCTAATAAGGACCTCAAAACCAGCCTAGCAGGCGTACACACCCAAAAGCAGACGGATTCTCATGACAATATGTGGAGTTTGCACCATTCCTACCGGGACGCACACCTTGCACGCAGCTTACTGTAACCATCTGTGAGCAAAGGCACACGCGTTTCAATAGCTTGTCCAAATATCCCTTTCTTGCAGCTATGGTCGTCATATATTCGTCCAACCCCTAACTTTAATACTATTCTGAAGCCTTTATTCTCTAAACACCACCCATTTTCGTGGTTTCTTTGCCACTTTTGCGTTATTCTGGGCTATCACTTTCACTCTCCGCCAAAAGCTAGATGACTCGAAACTATCGTGATTTGTGCCTTCTATCGTGGAGCGACACTAGACATATCTAGAAAACTCCTCAGGATCAGAATGGAAGGAAACATGGGCTGTGTGGAAGCTATTGGGTTGTCCGAAAAGTTCCCGCCGATTTTCGACGCCTCGGATTTATCAACTGTTGTACAAAAGATGAAGGACCCAACCTCATAAAGTTATGTGTTTTCTGAAAGAGTAGGTCCTCCTTTATATTTCTGTTGGAATTCTGTCAACATTTGTCGGAGTTTCTCTGTACAGGACTCGTATGAAAATGGAGAACCATTGCGTGCATTTTCGGCATCTGAAGTATTTCTTCTACCGCAAGGCCTAGAATGCGGCTCAAGCCGCGTGAAAGATATATGACTTTTGACTAGACCATGCTCTAGAGGAACGTACAGTGCATGACTAGTTTGCGAAATCCAAACAGAGTGAATTTGCCTTCGAGGACCGGCAACCCTTAGGGAGACTATCATCAGTTAAACGATCAACTCGAAATGCCAACCGAAGCCAATCGGCACATCACTGCTCATGGAGTAGGACAAGGGCTTAGCGTTTCGAAATTAACCATCCATGGTCATCTGCATACGCTTGGTTTTGTGAAGCGCCTTGATGTTTAGATATCTCGCAAAAGGAGCGGGCGCAATGCAATGGACTGCGCCTCCGTGTGCGACTCGTTGCTCGAAATAAATAAAAGTGAGCCGTTTCTGAAACGCATGAGCACGAAGGACGAAAATTGGATTGTGTACAGCAATGAGAAGCGGAAGCGATCGTGAAGCTCCCCTAGTGAGCCGTCACAAACCGCTGCGAAAGTCAAAATCTAGGTGCGGAATACTATGCAGAGTTGCTGAGGGATTCCAGGGAAATCACCATGAGCTGTTGTAGCATAATCAAACGCTGACTTCGGAAAGTTACTATAGTTAGTTAGAAAATATGGAGGCAGCGATAGACCAAAAGCGACCCGAAGTGGCAATCGTGAAGTTGTAATCTTCTAATAGGATACTTCCAGACCACAGGTATTTTTGGCCACTCATCAAAAGTTGCTAAAGCTTGGGTGGGATGTCTTACCACACCCACCATATACTCCAGACATAGCACCATCAGAATACCACTTGTTTAGGTTTCTGCGAAATTCCTTGAATGGAAATCGTTCAATCCGCTGGAGGACTGCAAAAAGCACCTGAGAGGGGTTTTCGATTTTAACTCTGGAACCTTCTATGAAAGAGGGGAACTGGAACCTACAGGAAGATGGCGAATCCTTACTCAACAGAATGGAGGATATATTGTTCGATCAATGGATTTCTTCTTCTAGGATTTTTCATTCGAAGATGAATCAAAAATCGGCGGAAACTTTTCGGACAACCCAATATATTGGTCAAAAACTCTCAAAGCCAACAATTTTTTCGCCACGGTTTGGGTTTTACCTAGAATAGTCTGGGGATCTCCATTGTATATAAAGAAATATTATAACGTGGGATGATATGCAAGGACAGTGCCCACGGGTAACGGAACTTATGCCCGAATTCCCACGGCCTGCGGCAGCAGTTCCGCAGCAAATCTTCCCCTTCGTAGCGCGCGATCGCGTGCGGCCAGCGCGACACGCCGTCTGGGTAGTAGTTGCCAGACCCCAGTGCCCACTTACATGAGAATCATGAGGCGGTTCCCTCTTGCTAGATTACTCAACCCTATAATGGCCAAGCTTTCTTCCCATGTTTAATCTTACTCCTTCACGAGTTCAATCCGGTGACTTAGCTGTTGTAGCCAATCGAAAGTTGGGTCTTTTTTTGTCGCGAAACCCCTTACAAAACTCCCGAGGGTGCTTCGTTCCGACGTTTCATAGCAGCTAAAACGAAATGTTGAAGGGAAGTCGTGATCTAGTGAACCGAGTTCGATATCGTGAAATTTAAGTAACATGATTCACGTGTACATGTGAAAAGTACTCTTACAATACTGCTCCTAATTCTTGGTCAACCGACGCTTTGCGACGGATTAATCCGTCGCAAACCGTCGCATCGCCATAATTTTGGTCAAGTGCTTTGATTAAGTTGAAAGTGTGATCAGCTGAAAGCTCTCCTCCTGAAGAATCCGTATATGTATTTGATTTTCGTTTTTCTCGAGTTTTTTTTGCCTGCATTTCTACGAAAAAGAAAAAGTGAGTCTCACAGTACCTGGGGTGTTGCTTGCGGATACGTCAGTATCGTGAACCCCCTCCCATTGAAAACTTCGTTCTCAGCTTCTGAAACTCATAAATAGCTTTATACTCGAGGAGAGCATAAAGTTCCAATCATTCTAATATCCCTCCTGACATATTTTGTCGCTTTCAGCTGAATTAGTTTTTCAGTCAACCAGATTTCAAGACGTTTCAACTACTTCTTTCCAGCCATCTATTTGAATGGAATACCATTGAATAGCCCTGCTCATGGAGAATGCATTTGTACAATAATTTTTCAATTTTCTTCAATTTCGAGGCTTCGTTTTCAAAAAGTAAAAGAATGGCTTTTCTAGTAGCCGGGGTGTTGCCTGCCGATGAACATCGTCGTAAACTCTCCACTTCAATTGGTAGGTCTGTTCTCAGTTTTCAAAAGCCACATATGGTTATATATTTGAGAAGATCATGAAATCATGTTCATTTTGATATCCCTCATTGCAAAATTCAAACAGTTTCAGCTGAAAACAAATATTTAAATTACCGATTTTTCGAGGCGGAGATGGTGTAGTGGCAAGTGGCGCACTATATCACACGCACGGTCAGGGGTTCGAATCCCGGATCGATGCCCGCCTAGGCCAACCAAGCCTTCCATCCCTCCGGGGTCGGTAAATTGGTACCAGACTCGTCTGGGAGGATAAAAGCACTGACTTGTACATCGGCTGGCCACCGCAAGTCATTGTATAGGCCACATACGCACTCATTACGCCACTACGATCCTGAATTGAAGTTGAGTGCGGGGGCGCATCCCTCAGACGGGATTGATTAACGCCAAAAAAACTTTATCCTTTTTATCCTTTATACCGATTTTTCGAGCATTCCAGAGCTTGGCTCTTTCTAGAGGCTCGTTTCAAGGAAAACGAGGTAGTTTTGCCCTCATTTGAAGGGTTCCATCGTGGTACACAAGAAATACTGCTAGACTGCAGGTATGTGATCAACACGAATTTACATTTAAAATTTAATGTTCTTAATTAAGTTTCAATGAATGTTCATTTCATCATTGCATAATTGATAAGCAATTATATGGCTTGGAAACAACCACGGTTAGAAAGTCCTTGTTTCTTTGTCATTATACAAAATAATGTTGGCTGAGTCGCCTTCTAACCGAACGTTGAGTCAATTGACCCCTCGCCATCGATCTCTTGTCGATCGATCCCATCGTCTTCGCGGGTGCTGTGTCCATTCAAAAGCACGCTTGATGACACATTCTTATGCAAATGACAGAAAGAAGCGACAACGTTGAGAAATGCAGTTTAGCAACTTGTAGTATCACTTTTTGCTTGTTCAAGACTGCTTAATTCATTTGCCCTCCAGCTTCCTATGTTTTGGGAACTGGGGGACAATAACTCTAACAACCGGCCCAATCAGCATAGGGGAGCGCACACTGCTCGCCAAAGATGTTATTTCACCGTTTGCAAGCGCTGTGCACGTCGGTGGATCCGAACTCCTCCGGGTCTCAGGTCGAGTGCAAACATGAGACGCAAGCACTCACTTTGCGCCATTGGGCTAGTTGAACGTGTGTAGTTTCGGCCAACCATTTGATAGCAGCTTATGCCGGCCACGTAGACAGTAAGAATGTCGGCCGGACTTCTGAAGTGTTGAGTCATGTTACGACATGAATGACTCATTAACTCAGTGAATAATTCATCAATGTGGACTAATATCTTTAAATAATCTTAACGAGCTTACAGAGGTAGTGGTAATCTCAAAAATACGATAATTCTTGCATTACTATCAAATGAAAAGCGCGCTTCCGGTTCTTTCGAGTTTTCTATCGAATGTGAATCGTTAGGGAACCTGAATGCACTCGTGTGGCTCAAGAAAACACGGCCTTGCAGAACCACTCAGTCCTGGGGGAAGCGATAACAAGTGGCCACATTACTAGCTCCATATTGACTAACAGGCGTACATAAATGCATATACATTATATGTGCACATGTTACTTGAATTATTATTCGATGTGAATGAGAATTCTTTATCCTCAGATGTTAGGTTGAGGGTTCAACATGATTCACAATAGAAGATTAACGGCACTTCAAATCAATTAATGTTGACTTTTTTCTGAGTAACCGTAATAATCAAAAAAAAAAGAAACAACGAAATCTGATTCTTTTGCTGAAATCCGCATAGCCTTTTTCAAATGGGCATCAAAATGCAAGTACTCCCCAATTTCGTCAAGCATGTTGATAGGGATTAGGGACTCCACATGGTGAAACGGAAACTACTATTTGAAATAGAGAGCCACAGGAGAAACGATTTCAAAAAGAAAGCCGTCGTGATAGCGTATCGAACAAAGTATTCGGAAAAGGATTTCTGTATGTTAAGTATTGTCTGGTATCAGGCGTACTCCTGAAGGGGCACGGCAGTAGCGAAGGCCATGGGTCAATAGAGATCGATGGTGAGGGGTCGACCAGCCCAAGTTAATTAAAAGGCATTCAAGCCTTCTATGTTCGAACTTTTACATAGTTTCATGCCACGACGATTATTGTAAAACAGCATGTAATATGCTAAAAATTATCAAATATTCGAAAATATGGTAGTTTGAATCACGGAATTGAGCTGAAAGTGTAAAAATTATATCATGAATGATATCAAAATGTCCTTGCTATATTCCTTGCTACTACTGCATGATGAACGCCTAGTTCTTTACCATCGATTTTGTGTTAGTTGTTGGATTTACTTCTACTGCAGCTTTCAGATGTTCGTTGTTCAGCGACGGCTTGCGGTCGCGATCAGGTTGATCTCGAAAGCTTTCATTATCAAATAAATCTAAGGATCATAAGGGTTTAAGGCTGTACGCTTCAAGAGGAGCTGTATCCTCTCTCCAAGCACGTTTAATATTGCGCGTATGTTACTTCGGCTGCGGAGGGGCCCAATTTGAACTCGTGAAGCATGGCGACGTGAAATTCGTGTTTATTCCTATGGGATTCAAGACGCAGGTACGCAAATTTGAGTCAAGCACAAAGAGGAGCTTACATCTTGGAATCGAACACACAAATGTCTGGGGGATGACTGTATGATCACTCGCGCTCTCATAGAAAAACTTGGCGGGAAATGTTGTGGCATGAAATCCGCAACTATTATTGCGACAGCCTAAGGTTAATATGGAAACAACCAGGAAATTTTCAGAAAAATACTATATCTGAACAAGCTTTTCGAATGGCTGATGGCTAAAAGTTCTCTCTTCCTCCGAGGGAAATTTACTCGTTCCCAATTCAAAAACATTTCCCGTCTCACGAATTCTCACGCATCGTCTGGAGTTTGGTCATGGCAGCGTCCCACGAGAATTTCATCGTGTTAGATCAACTCACTCGGAAATTGAAGACATTGAGATGTTTGAAAGGGTGGTAGGAATGGGAGAACTAATAACACCATCGGCGTTTTGATTGGAAGCCGGTGCGATTGATTAATCCCTGTCCAATCTCGTCATAATGACTGTCGAAGAAAACATCCAAAAATCAAAAAGAAACGTGGGAGGCCAAACTCGACGCAGAGTTTTCAAACGAGAGATTGTGAAAGGAGACCATCTGCCCAAATTTATTATGAGCTGAATGGAGACTTGCGAGCATGGCATTCTTTGAACGTAGTGTCGAAAAATGGGTAAAGGCTCAAAGAAGGAGAATGGACACAGGGGAAGATTGAGGTGGTGCCAACAATGTTCAACCTACTCGCAAAGAGCGGGTAGATGAAACCAAGTGGCGAATGACGAAGCGCAGAGACCATACCATAGTTGAACTTCTTCAGAAGAACGGCATAACCGCTGAGGCCGTAGGTGTAATGTGGCCAGAGAAACTCAGATGTGTGTATAGGTACTCCAGTTTCTTCAGAAGCAGATATTCAAAGCAAAGCAGGCCTTGCAGTAATGATCTTAGCCATCTCCGAGGTCACCCGCCCCTACAGGAATGGGCATTGGCTATGTATAGGCGAAACAATGGTATTTTTGCACATTGAGCTCGGAAGCCACACCAAATTCGGATGGATGCAGATGGGTCCCCGCCAGGAGTGACTTATGAGGAACTACGCGGCTAATTATCACGTTGACGTCAGCGCGGGACACATATGTCCCGCGCTCATTTGGCAACTTTTTTTTGCGCATGCGTGACTTATTCATATCTTTTTTGTGTTTATGTTATAGATCAAACAGTAACAAAGCTATAAACAGAATGGTCCATAAAATGATCAGATATGCTTCATCTTCACACAGGTTTCCCAAGTCTCACAAAATTTTGGGCCAACTTCAAACATCGACACTTTCATTGAGATCAATAAGCAAGTAAAATGAAAACATTGAAAGCAAGCTATCGAGTTTAAGTTTCAACAACATTAAGTAGTTCTAGTTCTACGTCAGAAAATAGTCAAGTTGTAAAACATCTTCCAAGTTTTCTTTTCTTTCAGCCATTTTTAAGTCTGAGCTTTTGTTAAAGCGGAATGTTTGTTATATAGAACACTTTTGTGTGTTTTTTGTTTTACTAATGAACTTACTAAGTAGCGATATGTAGTTAGAAGCAGTTTTCACTCTCATGCTTTGAAAAGAGGGAGTATGTGTCCCGCGCTCGACGGGGCCGCAAATATTGCGTCGTCCCCACGCGGCCGAAAATGCCCAAACGCGCGTTGTCGTCAACGTGTTAAGCGAACATCATCATGGCTGTAGACCTTCGCGGCAGAAGTGTATCACTGATTGTCGACGACAATATCGAAAATTGAATGATAGCTCAGTTCACTTACGAAAATACCGATATTGCTTAGACTGAGCGAAGTCTCACGCAGCTCAGATTATGTTGTGCTGACACCTGAAGAAAATATATTGAGACCTGTATTCAACAGCCGTATTCGACAGACCTAAAGTCGTTTGGCCTCAACCGTATTTTAGCTGGAAGCACATGTCAGCGGCAATGGCTTTGATAGCAGTTTGTCACCAAAGCAGACCTCAACAATATCCTCTACACAATTGTTGAGGAAAAAAGCTGTTTGGTGCCCAGGTGCACTGATGTGGGAGCTGTGAATGGGTCACTGATAACAGTGGGACGACTGAATACTAGAATATCAGTTTCTCGCTCCATGCTGCTCGTTTATTGAAAAAAGCATGCGAACGACCGAATGAGATGACCTGAGAAGGGGTTTCTGTAGGAAGTTGTCAGCCTACAAATTCAACCATTTGCAGGGATAAAGTCGTGGTTATTTCTCCTCGTGAATACTCCTAGGCTGACTGGTCTACTCCCAAAATAATTACCCTTGTAATAGTGGCATCAGATCGCAATCAGTAAAAAGTCACGTGTAATTAAAATTGTGAAAGCGTCCACCTCAAAATCCCATCTATCGCTTGTAGGTATCCTACATATAGGAAGTTTCTAACAAGGAAGGTCTTTCAGGGCGTGGGACGCTTTTTGAAAATGGTTTTTCGCATGGTATAGGGGCATGAGCACTGAGTATAAAACTATGGTCCATT
>UZAF01017697.1:20905-42752 GCA_900617895.1 Haemonchus placei
AGAAGGCCATTTAGCGGAAATGGACCATAGTTTTATACTCAGTGCTCATGCCCCTATAGCATGCAAAAAACCATTTTCAAAAAGCGTCCCACGCCCTGAAAGACCTTCCTTGTAAGGGCTGCAGCAGGCCTGGAGTGGTGGTGCTTTTGGTGATCTGTTGTATTATATAAGTAAACGTTATTTACATTAGCGATACTTTGGGTGATCGTGAACTTTTGACCACTAGTAAATGCCGCTCAAACTGTTGTCACTCATACACAACTGTTCTCAAGAGAATATACCGTGAAGCATACATCTGAACGAATGGGTTTTGAAAACTGCATTTCATTAACAACTCAAAGACGTAGCTGAAGTCAATGGTGTGCTTGGTTACTATAATATAGTGGCTTCAACCCCTTCACAGACTCAGTTTGCGATTACTTAAGATACCTTACAAGGCTTACAGAGAAACGTTTTTAAGCAGAATAGTTATTTCGTCGGTGGCGAAGAAGAATGAGAAGCCCGCAGAAATTCCTAAATATAGGGTTTTGTCTTACGGAAGAGAGATAGATGACAGGGATCGGTCAGGTTAAGCTATCTCGCTGTACTTCACCCATTTTCAATGACTCAGCACAGCTGCTTTTATCCAAAATAATGAGAAATGTTTCTGATTAGATGTCAGTCGATATTGCCATCCGCAGGGGATGGGTTAGGAGCCGAAGCGTTATTTGGAATACATTTAGATAAATATTTCCATTACAAAAAAGAATCAACTAGTGGGAGCGATTTTAATAACAGAAGTCAGAAGGTATTAATTCCTACAACCAGATAGTTCTTCTCATCTTCATTATACGCCTAATCAGGGTTCCCCTTGAGGATGTTGATCTAATAATAAGTGAACTGCGTCACGCCTTGAACTTATATAAATTCTGAAGTTTAACGAGGTCTCGACTTCCAAGGGGGTGTTTGGACGATTCTTCAATCAGGACCACATGTGTTAGCACGACTTCAGGTGACATCAATCTTTGCCGAGCAGCTGAACACGCCCGTTCCCGAGATCATTGTGCGGCACTGGGCACTGGGACCGATTTTCGAAGCCTCACCCTATCCAGGTCGCTTTTCGACCCGATAATACCCTTCTGGTCTTTTATGGATAAAACAAGTAATACTAATAAGACAGTGCGAAAGCATTTCATTGCGAACTGTATCTTCAGTCCTACTTTTTTTGGGTGTCGTAATCTGATCAATGCCGAGTATCATAAATATATTGCCTATAAATTTAAAATAATTAACAACATTAAAGATACAGAAAAATTCGTTAACACTATACTTACATAATCATCTGCCTGTCTATAATGTTTTTAATAAGGAAAAAAAAGAAGTCTTTGGTTCTTGGTTAGGGAAGGAACATGATTAATTATTGCTTCCACTTCAATTATTACTACTACTTTTCTAACCATCTTATTGCTCGGGTTTAGTTTGTTTTCGACCCAATCCACTTCTATTGGTAACCCTTTGAGACAATTTTTGGCGGGAAGATATCTTATTTAAACTCAACGTCTACCTACAAGTTCAGTGTTCTAGATTATTCTCCCCATCATTCTTCACATACTTATTATTATTCACGTATTAGTCCGTTCCTTACATCTCTCCTTTGTTATACTGTGATATCTGTATCAACACCTTCTTGATGGTCATCACCTAATCACTGAAGAGCTTCGGGTGATGAATGACATTGGTTAGTATGATTAAGGGGCGAAACGAACCAATTGTTGTTCCTCGTCCTTTTTTGTATGCTAACCTAAGACCTTTGTCTCTTTCTAATCAGCAACTCGACTTCAAATGAATAGGGGATTTCTTTTAAATACATATGCAATAGAGCATCTCTGAGCCTTGCGTCCCGTGCTTTTAATTCACATCGAAGATGATTTTTACAACGAAGGACTGCAAAAGTTTCTCTATGAAGAAAGACACATTCAACAATAGCTAGACAAAATGGAGTAGCTGTGCTGCTCAATACTAATGTGATAATTTTTCTCTCCTCTACATCACGCTTAATATCATTTCTTGCAATTTTCTAGCGTACTGCTGTAACTCATATATCCCACTATTTCCGACTCCTTCAGGAAAATGTGTAATGAACTCTAACATCTACAGTCATTAGGGACGGCCACTCGGACAATTTACAACGTCGTTGATTGAATTTCATTACAACATGGAAAAGAACGTGGGAGCACTGCAGGACACTATGTGATTGGAATGTTTACTTTACACGGTCGCGGATATCCGTCAGCTGCGACTGCTACACTACTGCTACTAATTTATGGTCAACCGACGATTTGCGACGGAGTATTTTTGACAATGAATAGTAGTAGTAGTGTAGCAGTCGTCGCTCTGCCATAACTTTTCTTAAAATGGGCCAAATGATTTGAAAGTAAGATTAGAGGAAAGACCTAATCGCGAAGAATCCGGACAGTTAAGAAAATCCCAATTTTCCTAATTTTTTAATTCATCACGTATCACCTGTCGTCCCGTTGATCGTCGATTTCCTCGAGCGGGCGCCAGTATGTCTCCATTCGTCCCTGTTACGAGCCAGAGTGGTCCAATGAATCGCTCCAGGGACACGAGGAACAACATTCCCTTCGCTCAGAGCTTTCATGAAGAAGTCTGACCATCTCGTTGGCGGCCTTCCTGGAGTTCGTTTGATGTCCCGAGGGATCCAGTCAGTAACCGCCCTGGTTCAACGGTCATCACTATATCGCATAACGTGTCAGGCCCACCTGATCTTTGATTACTTGGCGTAGTCAACGGCATCCCTGATCTTCGTACGTTGAAGGAGCTCGGAACTCCGGATTCCCTTCTGCACTTGCGTGTACAGGGAAATTCCGAGCATCGTCCTTTAAAAAGCGCGTTGAGCAACGCTGATAGCATGCTCATCCTGCTTTCGTAGAGTCCAAGTTTCTGAGGCGTACGTCAAAGCAGGAAGAACAGCAGTGTCGAAAAGGTGAGCGCGGAGCCGGATGTTTCTTGTCTTCTTCACTACTCCCTTGATATTCTTAAATGCTCCCCACGCGGCGCGTTTCCTTCTGCATAGCTCCGGAGCTAGGTCGTTCATCATGGTGACTTCTCGACCTAGATACACATAGCTAGAGCATTCGGAGATATTCTTTCCATTTAGCGTGAAGGGAGCATCAGGTACCAAACCGTTTTTCATGAACATCGTCTTCGTTAAGTTCATTCTCAATCCGATCCTTCCTCGAGCAATGTCAAACTCGGCCAGCATTCGTTCCGCCTGCTCGATGTTCGGTGTCATGAGAACGATGTCGTCTGCAAAGCGGAGGTGATGTAGACAGCGGCCGTCGACCTTCACTCCCAAGTCTCCCCATTCAAAATGACGCATGATATTCTCGAGAGCGGCACTTAAAAGTTTGGGCGATTTGGTATCGCCCTGCCGGACACCTCTCTTCACGTTGATAATGACTTCCTTGTAGAATGGTGAAATCCTGGTCGTAACTTGTCTCAGAGCTCACGAAGAATCCTTATATAGTGGTATATGGTTGCCCAGGGCTTCGATTACCGCTTCTGTCTCGACAATGTCAGAGGCTTTCTTCAAATCGATGAACGTAAGACATAGCGGCATTTCGTACTCTCGCGACA
Organism: Haemonchus placei; assembly: GCA_900617895.1. Classification (NCBI taxonomy): domain Eukaryota; kingdom Metazoa; phylum Nematoda; class Chromadorea; order Rhabditida; family Trichostrongylidae; genus Haemonchus; species Haemonchus placei. Next base: position 24,542 of record UZAF01017697.1, read on the forward strand.
CTTCAATGAGCCTTGTTAGGGTGTGGATATGATCGATTGTACTGGACCCTCTCCGAAACCCTGCTTGCTCGCACGGTTGTGCTTCATCTAATATTCTGCCAATCCTGTTAAGGATGGCACGAGTGAAAAGCTTGTGGATTACGGACAGCAGGCAGATTGGGCGATAATTGCCAATATCGTCTGACTCCCCCTTTTTGTACAGCAACACAGTCTTGCTAGTTTTACACGACGTGAGTACTTTGCATTCCGACAGGTACCTTGTGAAGGAGCCTAGCCAGAGTTTTGATGATGACTGGTGGTATACTACACCGGTGTGCAAAACTTAGGGACGAGATGGATAATATAACATAAAACATTGAGGACAGGGTGGAAATAAATGAAAGGGTAGGATTATATTGCCAGACCTATGACGGCTTTGCATAGGAAGTTGAACACCCCTCCGTGGAGGAATGGTCCAAATAATGCGAGAAATATGGCTACCTGCACAAATCGAGGCAGCTGATAGGTACGAAAAAAATTTATTTCTCAATCAGCCAGTAGCTACCAAGTACTGTGATGTTATCCTTCTATACATCATATCCCGCAGGCATCGTTTGGATGACCTGGCACGAGGAAAGATCATCGAGAAGCTCGAAAAAGGTCGAACCGTGACGAGTGCAGCTCAGGAACATGGTATTGCTCACAGCGTTGTTACACATGCACGGAGAGCATTCCGAACCTCTGTACCGCTGCATGAAAGAGAGCAGGTGGTCAACCAAGAACAACTACATTAAGGCATGACCGCTACATTGTGCAGCAGGCAAAAAGAGATCCACGTCAGTCAGCTTCTTTGATTGCAATGTCATTTAACAGGATTTCAGAGCAAGCCATCCCACGCAATACAGTGGCACGACGACTGCACGGTTGCGATCTCCTCGCCCGACGGCCACTACGTAGTGTTCCTTTGACCCTCGCGAATCGGCGAGACCGTTTAGAGTGTTGCAAGGAGCATAGCGAGCGGACCGATGAGAAATGGGGTCGTTTGCTTTTTCGGATGGGAGCAGATTCAGTCTGAGTAGTGATTTTGGACGCACCCTCATGGCCAGAGGTGGGAACACGCACGTCTCTCAGAAACGTTGTGGAACATGATCGTTCTGGTGGTCGAGGTGTTATGGTATGGGGAGGTATCATGCTTCGCAACCGTACTGGCCTCCAGATTTTTGAGCGTTTGACCCTTAACAACCGGCGTTACTGTGAAAATCCCTACCCCTCTCTAATGTGTATCTTTTCAGGGCTGCAGCGAGCCCTGAATTCATTTCTATGGGTAACAGCGCGCGACCGCATCGAACAACTCAATTGGAAGAGCAATTGACACAAGAGGTTATCCAGCGAATGGAGTGGCTTGCCCGCTTCCCCGACCTGAATCTCATGGGGCACGTGTAGGATGCACCGGGTAGAGGCATTGCTGCACGTCCAAATGCATCACTGACTACTCAGCAGTTGTCAATTGCGCTGAAAGAGTAGTGGAATGCCCTACCACAATAACTCATTTCCAACTTCGTGGAAATTATGGGATCGCGTTGCAGACCATTTACTGCTGCCCGTGGTGATCACACACCCTGTTAGGAACCGCGTCGCTTTTTTTGGAGTATTAGGATAAGTTGTAAGGAACTATGTGCAATCGGTACCTTTCAACAAAAAGGCCTTATTTGTTCGTCCTATTTCGATTTTCTTCCAGTTGCTTCCTGTGCAATACTATAATGGTCCTCCCTTTGTATGGTATAAATTTCATCGAGCTCTGTCGACTGGCAAAGGTTCGGTGATCGAAAGTTGCTTTCGTCCCTAAGTTTTGCACACCAGTGTATTCAGATGTTCTGGTTTGATCCTATCGGGACCGGGCGCTGTACATTTCTTCATCGATCTGATGGCATGTCGTATTTCGAGAGGGAGAACCGAAGAGCGATATATTCGTCTTGCCTAAGATGGTGAGTAGGCAGGTAGACGTGACTGTCAAAGAGATCCGAGTAGAAGTCGTAGATGACCTTTTCCATTGCCCTCCGGGAAGCAGTAACGGTTCCGTCAGGACGACGAAGGGAGGTCATCTTGGTCTTGTAATTGGCGAAGCTCCGTCGGGCTTTGCGAATGCTCTTTCCGGCCTCGGCGGCTTCATCCATGACTGCTGCTCTTCTCTCTTTCAGATGTTCCTTTATCGCTTTTCTACATAGCTTCGTAAGTTGGGACGTTTGTTGATAATTGCCTGTAGCTCGCGCGATTCCACGCTGGCGTATCAGCTCGAGAGTCTTCGAAAAGAGTCGTCTCTTGGCTACTTGTAGACTCTCTGCTTTCGTAGCACTATCATGAAGATGGTCGACGAGCCGGTTGTATTCTTCGTCGATGTTGTCGATAACGGAATCTTCCCATTCACTCGCAAGGGAAGCGAAGTGGACCCAGTTGATGGAGGTCTTGGGGCTTCGTTTCCGAAACTTCATGGCTCTCTCCNATCCGGGTTGTTGAGCTTTCGCACAAATCGATGTTAATGGCCAAGTGCGTATTGACGAGGACACCTACGCCGCCGACGCCTCTCCTGTCGCATGTCCCAAGGAACAATTCTTCTCCAGTCTCAAATACAGCGTGCAGCGGGTGATGCCTTCTCGTCTCGGTCAGTCCGATGACGTCGTACTTGATCTTCCTAGCTTGCACCATCAGGTCTTCCATACACGCTTCCGATGCAAGCGTCCGTGCGTTGAAAGTACAGATCGCCATCTTAGTCCTCCTCCTTTTGGGCAGCCTGTTTTGACCCTGAGATTTTAGCAGCCTGTCCCGAGCGGTCCTACACAACGCTGCCGTATTGGGGGCTCCCTTAGGTTCAGGGGAGTGAGGACCATTTTTATTACTGTTTTTGGCGTGTAAAAAAAACCCATCGTGTAGCTTGCCAGGCTCTGACAAGGGGGGTTAGACGAGGGGCTTCGTTTTTGGAGGCGGCCTCGAATCGCCTCCCAGATACTTCCAAGCGTGACTTGTTCGTCGCTTGAATGCAAGCTTTTGGCCGTGTCGATGGGCAGGATAACAACTGCACCCATAGACCTTCCACACACGTATGCGGCGATGAATTCCCATATCCGCCACCTGGGGACGCCTTACGTAGCCTCGTCACTAACCGGCTGGGGATCCTTCAGTGAGAGAGAACTCAGTGAAGGAGATCCGTAGTTTGCATTCATATTGAGGAAAAATGGAATTTGAGTCTTGAAGTACCTAGGGTTTTACTTGAGGATATAACAGCATCGTGAGCCTTCCACTTCAACTGGAATCTCCGTTTTCAATTCTGAAAAGAGATAGATGACACTATGTTCGATGAGAGCATAAAATCTTGAACATTTTGAAACCTTCCATGGCATAATATCAACATTTCAACTATTAGGTTGGCAAATAAGTCCTGCGACAAAAAATTGGAAGCGTTGAAAATTTGCATCAAGAGTGTGAACACGGTAGCAAGGGTAATAAACTTATAGGAAGTTCTCCGGGCAATCAACACATGGGTAAATAAGGGCACGCGTGTGGGCCTTCGTAGCATTACAGTCTATGAATGAACAACACCCATTCGTACCATCACCTTCTACTGAGCACGCCAAGGGAAAAACGCGGGTGTAGCGGCTCGAAATATCAGCAATCTGTTCGTTGCTAGCACTGCTCACCGATCGACGGTCAACAATCGGTTGGATCGCTTCACTGCAGAAGATACCAGCCTTCGGAGTAACGCAAGCATCGTCCCTTAATTTAATGGAGGTTGAAGGAATCCATTCACTATGAGTTGCTAAACGCAGACTAGATGGACACAGCTATCGCTTGCCCCTATGATCCCCTTGGGCCAACGAGGTTAGAGAAGGGCGATCAAACCATAAATCAGGCCCCTACAGAGGGACAACGCAAAGTTCGCTTTAAACCCACGTCAAAAGTTCTACGATTCCAAATGGTTCCAGGTTGTTCATCAGTCGTGCTCCCCAAGTGTTGCCCCTTTTACCTACCATGCGCTCCGCCTTTTTGAGCATCCCGTTGTGGAAAAAAAATTCGTAACTTGATGCGATCCAAAAACGGCAGTCAATTACTTCTTTGAGTCACAGCTCCCTCACTTCTGAAGAGATGGTATCAGTGGTTGGCTCCAAGGATAAAAGGAGGTTGTCGACATCTTCGGTCAAATTTTTTCCGGAAATCGACTGATATGAAAAAAATTAGAAATGATTAAAAAAGGGTCTCCATTTTGTCGCAGGACTTATTTGCCAACCTAATAAAAGAGATGATTCGAATCATCAAGTTTTCGCACATTTGCAAACTCTTATCAGCGATCTGTTTTGAATGTGAGACCATCGGATGGTCCTTCTTACGAAGAATCCAGTCATATGATAATTTTTGATTTCCTTCAAATTTGCAGCTCCTTTTCACGAGGATTTGAAAGTGAGTCTCCAAGTACCTGAGGTGTTACCTGAGGATGTTACATCATCGTCTACTTCAATTGGAAATATCGTTCTCAATTTTTGAAAAGCACATTTGTCTCTATATTCTCGGAAAGCATAAAATTACGATCATATCGATATCCTTTATTACATAATCTCCATACTTTCACCTGAAAACAGTGATTTAAACTCACAATTTTTCAAGAATTTGTTAGTTGTTTTCGAAGGTGCATTTCATGGGAAGCAATTTTGCTCTTATTGAAGGCTTCAGTTATGTGATATGTGATGACATATTAGACTAGCCGCAGGTAAGTGGTCAACACAAACTTTCATTTCAAAATATACATACAGATTTACATTTCAAAATTGCTTCCAGTGTTGATCAGCGGCAACGTGGCTTGAAAACGGCTACTGCAGAAGAGTATTTGCTTCCTTGTTATTATACACAATCAAGTTGGCTGAGTCACCAAACCTTGAGCTAATTGACACTTCAATAAGGGAGGTCACCTCACAGGCACCCACTCGCCTGTGGGGTGACCTCCTTTAATTTGTTGACTGGTGAGCTCTCTGAAAGTTTCAGTGAACTGATATCGATTACGTACACTGGAAACTTCACCCTTATTATTATTGGCGCATGGCTGGGAGTTGGTGTATAGGTCCAATTGTTCTTACATCGCACCATCCTCGCCCATTTACTCACTCGCCTGTGGGAGTTACCTCTCTTAATTTGTTGGCTGGTGAGCTCTCTGAAAGTCTCAGGGAACTGATATTGGTTACGTACATTGGAAATTTCACCGTTATTGCTATTATTATTATTATCATTATCATTATTATTATTATCAATATTGTTATTACAACACAAATTAAAACAATATGTAGTAAGGACAAGACAATGTATAAAGTCAGGAGTATCACATTATGACTATGACTGCATTATAAGTGTCAGAATACTATGCATCTTTATTAGTGACGTCTTTTTGTATACTATTGCTCTGTTTGGTTTTCTAATTACGATGCACTAATAAATACGCTGAATTAGCACGTTATGCTTTCCTCTCTTGCTTATCCGCCTTTCGCCAACATACGTTTGCGCTTGGGCGTGCTCCAGATTTGAGGTAGCTGTGGCTGCACCTAGAGTCTTTGGAAACTCACAGCTCACAGTGATTTTGGATTCTGAGGATTAATGGAAGGGGTTTGGAGTTACAGTAAAAGTAGTGGTGGCACAGTGTATCCGGCGGGCTAGCTAAATACTGGGAATAAGAAGAAGCAACAGGACCAGCTAACCTTTAGAGCCGGAAAAAAGCGCTGTGATCGAATTTAGGGTGGTTTAAATGGAACATTGTGCTCATCGGATGACAAGCACACTACAGAAGAGGTTTGTAATGCTCTCATCTACATGTTTAAATACATTCAGGTGGCCCCAAAGAAAGCGATACAAGGTCAGAAAAAGGTTGAAAGGATACTCTCTGTTAAGTAGTTTGCTTACAGGCGGCTTTGGAGGATGAATGCTTTCCACAATGCAATGAAATCATTTCCGCCTTCCTATGATTAGCTTCCACAGCTTTCCGAGTCGAATTACTTATGTGTGGCATATTTTTTAATATGCTTTATTTTATTTCTCATGCCTTAAATGTAACGTAGTTTCTCACTCATACATTCGGTATTTGTTACTCGTCAACATAGTAAACTGACAGAAAGGTCACCACCAAACCAATTAAGCGAGGTCACACCGAAGGCGAGTGTGTGGATGGGCGAGGAAGGTGCAAAGTATCTAGAACTGGACCTAAACTGACTCACCTGCGCATCGCCTTCGTTATAGCTGTACCCATTTAAGAGCACGCCAAGTGACACATTATGGCATGCTACTAGCAGAAAGAAATAGCAACATTATGAGAAATACTGTTCAACTTTGAGTACAAAACCTACTTGTACTACTAGTAATCGCTTGCAACTTCACTTTTTGCTTGTTCAAAACCGCTTTTTTATTTGCCCCTAGCTCCCCATGTTTGGGAACTGGGGGGCTTCAATGCGAAGAACCCGCCTGATTAGCTCAGAGAAGTGCACATTGCTCGCCAGCGATATTGGTCCATCGTTTGCAAGCTCTGTGCACGACGGAGAAATCAAACCCTTACGAAACCCAGTCGAATGCAAAGATGAGAAGCAAGCACCCTTTCTGCGCCATTGGACCGGTTGAACTTGCGAACATTTCGGCCAACCATTTGATAGCGACTCAGATCCGTTGGGGAAACAGTAAGAGATGGTCGGTCGACATTGACGTGTTAGGTCATATTTAGACACGATTCACTCAATAGTCAAGTACAGTACCCGTTGTGCTCACAAAGCGGGCACACGACTATTTCAATTTGTGATAGGCATGCGCAACACTACGTTGTAGGAAAAGGACACTACGCAACATTCTGTTGCCTTCCATGGCAGTTTCCAAAAATTTCAGCTGAAAACGGTGATTTGAATCATCGAATTCTCCAACCTTAATCATTTCACGATTCGAATCCCATTTTCGGTCAGCTATGGTGTGAATCTAGATAGGAGCACGGTGAAAAAGGTTTTTTCGAATAACGAAAAAGTCTGAATGGTCCATCAAGGTTGCCTTTTCAACGATTGTCAAGTGAGATTGTAAGTAGGGAGGATCTTGTAGAATCGTGATTTGATTAAACACTCAGTGTACATAGTATTGCCTTACAATAATTGTTATGGTTCGTCATGAAATTATGTCACATTTGATAGTAGATGGCTGGATCGCCTTCTAATTAACGTTGAGGTGGTCGACCCCGGGAGGCGGGCAGGAGGAACGGTTTTCTGTAAACGATTCGTCGTACGCGGCTCTAGCTTACAGCTCTAGCGTTCTTCATACAGCTCAAACGATACGCGATCCTTGTTTTAGGCATGATTCTTTTATTAGTTCCTGTTCCTGTATTTCTTACCTGTTGCTGCATTCTGCTATATTCCTTCGCGCGCGGCGTCCCTCTTGCCGCGACGCGACACTTCCGTTCCTACCACCCCGTCGACCCCTCATGATCNGCAGGAGGAACGGTTTTCTGTAAACGATTCGTCGTACGCGGCTCTAGCTTACAGCTCTAGCGTTCTTCATACAGCTCAAACGATACGCGATCCTTGTTTTAGGCATGATTCTTTTATTAGTTCCTGTTCCTGTATTTCTTACCTGTTGCTGCATTCTGCTATATTCCTTCGCGCGCGGCGTCCCTCTTGCCGCGACGCGACACTTCCGTTCCTACCACCCCGTCGACCCCTCATGATCGACCCATGGCCCATGGCTTTCTATTGACCCATGGCCTTTGCTGCTGCCGTGTCTATTCAGGAGCACTTCTTTGCTGGATTTATCACATTAACAGAAAAACTTTTTCAAATATTATTTTTGATATAGTATCATGACAGCTGTCTGATTCAGATCCTTTCTACCACAGCTCTCCACTTCAGATATTAGTTTCAATTTCGTCATGTGGGAGCCTTGAAAATCAAGATGTTTGAGATACCAGTAAGAACTATTGTTTGATACCCCTTTCAAATAGGTCCACAGAAATCAGCTTGAGAATGAGATTTCGTTCAATTGCTGTTTCGAACATCTCTGCTTTTCAAGTAAACATAGCCACATTATCTAAGTTGAAGTGCTTTCGATCTCCTGTTGATAATTATGTTGAATTTAATCTGAAGGTTAAGAGTTCGCATTCATATCTAATCCGCATTCAAATGACATTCAGTGCGTCTCCAAATGATACAGCCACCTCTAATTTTCCAAAAAACTCACTGTATACGATGTTTCTGAAAAAGTGCCAAATAAAAGATGTGTCAAATCTGAATTGCAATCCGCACATTATTACCAAATTCCAGCTCGGAAACACAAACTTTTTTTGGTCAACTTCTCGGTAAAGGGTGCTTTTCCAACGTCTCCAAATGATACAGCCACTAACAAAATTGATATACTTAACAACAAACATACAACAAGGAGAGAAAGTTGCAAAGTCAGTAATCAGTTTGTCCACCATTCAATTGAATTACTCCGAAAATACGGTGGCTTGGGCTTAAATAAAGACTATCAATCGGCTCCTGATAAACTTAGTGCCATGCTTCGATGATCACTTTTTTCAACTCCTTGACGCCTCGGAATTGCTAATTTTTGGCGTAAATTTTCTGCACCATGAAGCCCCACACATTTTCCATCGGATTCGAATCGGGGCCGTTCGCCGGTCAGGACAGAAGTGCAATCCGATGCCGAGAGAACCAAGCTTGGGTTCTCCTGCTGACGTAAGTTGGAGCGTTATTTAACATAAAAACAAGGTTTCGGTGACGATACTGACGCCAAGAAGGGGGAAGTGCACGTCGCATAACAGCTCGACAGAAGGACGAGCTCACGTTTTTGGTACGATACATAAGCGGCTAAGCCTGCTCGATGAAATCGCGGCTCAAACCATGGCTCTCCTCCTTAAAGTTCCGTTTAGAAAACTGAAGTTTTCCTTCCGCAAGTCGTGCCAGTGAAATCGGTTCCCGTCTGGGTCATCACAAGTAAACTTTCTTCATCGGAAAAAACGACTTGAACAAAAACCATCAAGAGAAGGACGGTCAAATGTCAGCACATGAAGAATCAGTTCTTACTGGTATCTCAAACATCTTGATTTTCAAGGCTCCCACATGACGAAATTGAAACTAATATCTGAAGTGGAGACTGTGGTAGAGAGGATCTGAATCAGACAGCTGTCATGATACTCTATCAAAAATAATATTTGAAAAAGTATTTCTGTTAATGTGGTAAATCCAGCAAAGAAGTGCTCCTGAATAGACACGGCAGCACCGAAGGCCATGGGTCAATAGAAATCGATCATGAGGGGTCGACGGGGTGGTAGGAACGGAAGTGTCGCGTCGCGGCAAGAGGGACGCCGCGCGCGAAGGAATATAGCAGAATGCAGCAACAGGTAAGAAATACAGGAACAGGAACTAATAAAAGAATCATGCCTAAAACAAGGATCGCGTATCGTTTGAGCTGTATGAAGAACGCTAGAGCTGTAAGCTAGAGCCGCGTACGACGAATCGTTTACAGAAAACCGTTCCTCCTGCCCGCATTCCGGGGTCGACCACCTCAACGTTAATTAGAGGGCGATCCAGCCATCTACTATCAAATGTGACTTAATTTCATGACGAACCATAACAATTATTGTAAGGCAATACTATGTACACTGAGTGTTTAATCAAATCACGATTCTACAAGATCCTCCCTACTTACAAACTCACTTGACAATCGTTGAAACCTTGATGGACCATTCAGACTTTTTCGTTATTCGAAAAAACCTTTTTCACCGTGCTCCTATCTAGATTCACACCATAGCTGACCGAAAATGGGATTCGAATCGTGAAATGATTAAGGTTGGAGAATTCGATGATTCAAATCACCGTTTTCAGCTGAAATTTTCGGAAACTGCCATGGAAGACATCAGAATACTTACATTCCACCCTTTCCTACAACGTAATGTTGCGCATGCCTATCACAAATTGAAAAGAAAATCGAGTGAGTAGCATACGATGCTGTTATGCCCGCAGATAACATAGTGGACACTTGAAGACTCAAACCTCTTCTCAAGTGGAAGTAGAACAAATAATTCCGAAAAGAAATCCGATGATTAAATTTTTACCTGGATTCCTACTGAACACGACTATCAAACGGTCTTCACACGAACTACATGGCTGGAAAGAAGTAGCAAATTTCTAAAAAACTGATGGTTTCAACGACTTTTCAATCTGTCATAAAGGATATCAAAATGATCAGGATTCCATGTTCTCATCGGATATAGTGTCATTTATCCCTTTTCAACAATTGTAAACGAAGTTTCAGTCGAGCTGGGAGGTTTGCGATGCTGTTATATCCCCAAGTAACACCATGGTTGCTGTTAGACTCAATTTTCATTTTTTCTGGAGATGAATGCAAAAAAGTTAGGTAAACCTGAGTTTAGATGTCTGGATTCTTCGCAGGCTAAGGTTTCCGCTGATCTTTTCAAATCAATTGGTGCACTTTGAGAAAATGTATGGCAGAGCGACGGTTTGCGACGTATTAATCCGTCGCAAACGGATTGATCTATCGCAAGCCGTCGGTTGACCACGAATCAGTAGCAGTATTGTACTTCTTTGTGACGGTCATATGGTATTGTAACAGGTGTTCCCTTGATGTACCAATCCGATATGGCTCAAACTGGTACACATCTGTGCTTTGGTGACTCCTTCAAGCAGTGATACACGCAAAGAAGTTTCCATGCCTTTTTTGTGCTTGGAACCTGGAGCACTAAAATTTGACCCTCACTGCCCGCAGACGGCACATGATTGAACCGCTGCTGGTGGTCTCTAATCAAAGATATCTCACGCAAATCCCACGTCTCATCATTTCAAGGAGGGCAACTGGCGCCCTAACTGCATATGTGCCATTTTGTAAAAGACAGCTGACCACTGATCGTTTCGTGATTCAGATAACAAAAAGTGGCGAAGCTTCAGGGAAAGCTCGAAAGAGAGAGAAGAATTGAAATAAGTATTACTCTGAAAATCAAAATTTTACAGCTCGCCATCAACATGCTCTATATGTGCGTAACATCAATCTCTATCGGATTCCATATCAATGGAGCGTCGACAGCTTTTCAAAGCGCATCTCAACTACGAGCTATACTAGGTCAAACTCATTCTAATGATTAATCTGTAATGTTGATTTTGTGGACGAAAATTATGCTGTAGATGAATTCCCGCGAATTGAAAGTGACTATGGTTTCGCTGGTGACAACCCCACACGATGCTTGCCAGCCCCAAAGTACCGCCGGCAAAGCATGAAATATATGGGTATAGATATTTATGTAGATATTTTTAATAATATAACTGAAACTGAATTCTTTCTTACAAGTTTTATAATAATTCCTGATTAAGGAAAAGGTGCCATCCATTTTCGAGATATCCACTTCAGCTATCCAAGCAGGCCAGACGTTGAGGTAAATGTGAATAAGTAGCAGTGACATGGTGTAGTGTGTATTCAAAACCAGTGCAAATATATAGTAATGGCCCAACTTGGTATTAGGAGTTGTTCTTTTGAAAGCAAAGTGTGTAAAGTACCTATAACTTTAAATTGTTTTAGGTTTTAAAGGGAGTTTCGTTTTATGTCGAAGCTGGTGAGAAGATTGCACTGGTTGGCTCTAGTGGCTCCGGGAAAAGCACTCTTACAGCACTTTTACTTCGATTCTACGACCCTGATAGCGGATCGGTAAGTGTGAGTTAGTGAAGGGAGCGGGCAGGAAAATATTGCTTGGCTCCGAGCATTTTCGATAAGGTCCCCATCGCAGCTCGCTTCTGCTCGAGCACGTGCGAATGAATACTCATGGCAACAGTCTCCACAGTTGTACCTTCGGCATCCAATCGATTTAATTTGTTTTCTCTCTGAAATGTAATTTCGAGAGTCGCGCTCAAGCATCCTATCGCTGAAAGCTACCTGGCTCCTCCTCCCAGCCTGTCTGAGTTGCTCATCAGAATCAGCTCATCAGCTAACCCCATGCCTATATGACTTGCACGGAAGCGTTACATTACAACCGGAAAATCAGAAAAGTAAGGGAGAGGTGGGTTGTGAAAACCGTGTAACGGAACTTCTCCCGACACTCTCCCTTACGGCATGCGGCAAATGTCGCTGTCATCGCACTGACTCCGCCTCCCCGCCAATGATAGGACGCAATATTTTTCGTTGATTGCCTTTCTTTTTTATTATATTCGATCGTTTTTTGTTTCTTTTTCGTTTTCATGTTTCTTAGACTTCACTAACTGTAATGACTCCTCCTATATTAGCGACGATCAAGACCGCATTGGAATTGAAGAGAGCGCCCAGCCAATTCGGATACTTCAAGGACTCCCTACCTTGCAAATTGTGCCCTCCAATCTTCCATCGCAAACCTGTGATACGCGGCGAATGTGGCGTGCGCGACGCCGCTTTTGGGGAGAAGACTCCGGACCCGGAAAACCCCTTATTCGTGAAATTTTCGGACAATCAAGCACCTTCGTTTTCTTTGCAAAAATATGACCATAATTCCAAAACACGTGTTTCAAATTATTTGTCGTTTTGCAGTAGGGGTTGAGGCGCTTGTTGGATGACATGCAAATAAGCTCGATCGCGTTAGGCTTTCGGAGACGACGATTGCGTCCAAACCTTAGACCGCTTAACCTAATGATATTGTACCACCTAAAAGTACAAAGACAAAATTATCACAAGCAGTATTTATGTCGATGCTAATGCAAGTGGATAAAGGATAAAGTTATGGCATTCAGGGACCCCAAGCTGAGAACGAGCCGTAATATATAGACCCAAAATTTATGCCGAGTTGACCTGGGCCACCACTCTCTTAAGAATACCTGAGAACTTGAGAGTGCTGTATTTGTGCATCGATCTCTCATCTATACGTATTGTAGTACAGCAAGGTGCAAAGTCAGTCTAGGCAACGCAACAGACCGCAGCCATTCCCGGGTGGGCCAAATCAGGTGCCTATGATTTGCGCAGCAGCGAGGGGATCAAAAGCTCGAGCTACAGCTCATGTTGGGGTCGATGGGTACATCACTGAGAAGGAAACAAGCGATCTTGTACCGATTTATGCTGATGGGAGTGTCACAAAATCTGCATGCCGTGTTGTAATTTGAAAATCTCATCAATGAACAGCTGCATATCAATAGCTAATTATTCCTGTTTGTTGTATTGCAAGAGTCAACTTCGAAGTGACTGTGGTCCTCATAGGCAGAGTTTCCGGTGATCTTATTGTATACTCAATTGCAGCACTTTAATAAAGGTAACGGTGAAGCGACGGTTTGAAGAAGATTAGTCCGTCGGTTAACGATGAATCAGCAGCCATTGTATTGTAGGGGCTAAATGATTGGGAATGACTCGAAACAAAAAGTTGCACTTTTGTTATAAGACTGGAGGCAGAACAGTCGAATCATGCAGTACCTCTGCGATGGATGTATTCAACTTGCCTGTCAGTAACCCCAAGCATAGCGTAATGCTCCATTGGGGAATTAGGCTGCAGTGTCATACATATGAAGAGGTTTTCTTGATGAGGACTCCGTACTCCATCGATTTGAGAGTGGATATCGTATGCAAGGAGTGGATAATGCGGGCTGGGATTAAACGCATGATTATGTCAGGGGCAGTTAGCCCATATTCGTCATCGTTGGACAGTCCTGCACGTTGTCTGACCAAGATAAATGGATAAACTCTTGGGACGTAATTGAGCACGTCTGAGGGATGCGCCTCCGCACTCTACTTCCATTCAAAATCGTAGTGGCGTAATGAGTGCGTATGTGGCCTATACAAGGACATGCGGTGGCCATCCGGTGTACAAGTCAGTGCTTTTATCCTCCCAGACGGGTCTGGTAACAATTAACCGACCACGGAGGGATGGAAGGTTTGATTGACCTAGGCATATCGATCCAGGATTTGAATCCCTGACCGTGCCTATGGAATAGTGCGCCACTTGCCCCTACACCGCCTCCGCCAAAGCAGGCGATAAGTTGGAAATTATGACCCCCATCTCTCAAATGACCTTATGTGGGTGAAGCGGCATTTTCTACATGTGTTGCGATGCTATCGCCGTGCTAATTGGGTCAAGCAGCACTCGCGAACTGTGACCTATGCGAATGATATTCCACCTTTTGTCGTTATCATGCAGACACCACCGTCGGCCTTCAAGAGGAAGGCTTGGTTTTTCTTCTGAAAATTGAGGTCTCCTTTTTCTTTCAATTCCTCAGTCCGTATGCAAGCTTATTCTTGAAATATGTCTACTGCGCTTCTAATCCTCAAAATCCCCGAAATATGTCTCCTGCGCTTCTAGTATTCGCAACCGCTCCCTATTTTTTGATGCATCTGTAGCTGCGATTTGGACGAGATGTTCTCAACTGCTAGGAATTGTTACATTGAAATTCCATTTCACTCTTGCCTCGCAGTGCGTTGCAATATTGATGATAGAATTCAACGCTCCCCATCTTCCCATCCTCATAGATTGGAAAATGAACAATGATGTTCGGAATGAATGAACATTGTTACTTAACAAGACGAAGTGGTTACCCGAGGCACAGTATTGTATGGTATTGTGGTACCACCATTTCCCTCATGAACATTTAGTCTGTCTGAAAAGCAGGAGCAATCCTGATGGAGTTCTACGGTTCTAGTTTCCCTACTAAATATAACGCGCTTGCATCTGTCTGTTTGTTTGTTTCTTCGTTTGTTTGTACGGAAATTCGATACTGCGTGAAGAGGCACCTGTAGAAGTCGAATTATGTTTGAAATGGGTTAGGCATATGGTCAGGTCAACAGAACGCATGTGAGCTTAACTGAGGTCCGCTCGCAGGCGCGGGATATGCACGCGAGTAGGCGAAGCTCCCTTGCTAGGTTTCATACAGCCAGAACTGCGGGAAAATATGGCAAAGGTGAGGGCTGGGTCAACAAGTGAAATGAAGGAGACCCACCCGCGGTAGAAGGAGCGTTCTCACAGAGGGTGGTACTTCCCGCATAAGTTCATAACCTTGTTAAAAACGTTCTGGAATGCGTGAAAAAAGGAGGCTAGATGAAAAAGGAGAGTGATCTAGCCTTTGAAGTGGCTCATCATTGTGCTCCAAAAATTTCACACGCTGGGATAAATGAACAAAGTTAGGATTACATCAATGAACTACACGAAATGGACTCATCCAATTTGGCAAGCATTCCCGGACTTTATGCATAGACTCATCACTAATCGCAGTCCAAAGCAAGATTTTCGAGGGGTGGAGAACAGATCAAAAAATTCATCTTTGTTTTACGCGTTCTTTGTTGTGGTGCACGTGCTAGTGGGCGGAGCGCCGCTGGTAACGTTGGTGCCCCAGACTGTCCAAGGAAATGGAAAATACATAGCTCCAGAGGAGGAAAAATGTGCAAAAAACCATTGAAAATATGCACATAAAGGGAACCTGAAAATTGGATGCCCACGTTAACCGACCTTCACTTCGAACCCCGTAATTAAGAGAAGTACCGGTATAATGGAAAAACAATACTGCTACTAATTCATGGTCAACCGACAATGATCTTTCGATTTTCTCGAATTTTCCGTCTTCTTCGCCGGGAAAACGGAAACTGAATCTCTCAGCACCTTGGATGTTATTTGCGGATATGATAGCATCGTAAACCCTTCACTTCAATTGAGAACTTCGTTTCCACCTCTTAAAAGGGCCTAAATCGTGCTATAATTGAGGAGAGTACAGAAAGCTGATCATTTCGATACCCTTCGTGACATAATTTGAACACTTCCAACTGAAAGTAGAGGTACAAAGCAAATTATTAAATTTTCAGACGTTTGTTATTTCTTTCAGCCACGTATTTTGTATGACGACCTAAGATTGCTTGTGGGAATTCCTTTCTTGTCATAAATTTTCAATTTCTTCAATTTTGCAGTATCCATGGAGGTCAAAGAGTGAGTGTTCAGCACCTGAGGTGCTTCTTGCAGAGATAACATAACCTTAAACCCTCCACTTTGATTAAAATCTTCATTTTGAGTTTTCAAAGGCATATTTGGAATATGGACTTATGGAATCATGTTCATTTTGATATCCTTAATGATAGAATTCAAAAAGTTCCAGCTGAAAACAGTGATTTCAATGATCAACTCTTCAAGAATTTGCTAGTTCATTTCAGAAGTGCACTTCCTTGGGAACGATTAATTTTGCATTTACTCAGAGGCTTCCATTATGTGATCTGATATTCTGATAATAGAAAAACGAATGGCTTCCTAATCGAACGTTGTGCTGATTGAATTCTCACCATCGATTTCTACTGGTCCATCGCCTTTGCTATTGCCGAGTCCATCAAGAGTACGCCTGCTGACACATATTGGTATGCAACTGGCAGAATGAAACTACCACGCTATGATAAATACTGTTTGACTACGTATATTAAGTTTAGTTGTACTACCTTGAATCGCGTGCGAATTTTCGCTCGTACAGAGGGCTATCTTGACTTGTCTAACAGCTTCCTATTTGATGGAAACTGGGGGGCACTGACACTAAACAGCGGCCGAACTAGCACAGAGTAGCACACATTGCTTGCCAACAATGTTGCTTCAGCGTTTGCAAGCGCTCTGCACGACCGAGAATCCGAACCCGCATGGGGTCCAGGTCGGGTGCAAACGTGAGAGGCTGCTTTCATAGTCCGCCGGCCGGCAGGCGCACTGACGTAAAATGAATTAGTTCATACGTAAGAAATCTACGCCTATTGCATTTTATTTCACGGTTCTGACCTGTTCTGACCGTGAAATAAAATGCAACAGGCGTAGATTTCTCAAATACGATTTAAATCGTTTTACGTCAGTGCACCGGCGCGCCGGCTCGCCGGAAGATTGGCCGCCGGACTATGAATGCAGCCAAACGCATGCACTCCCTCTGCGCCATTGCCCGGTTCAACATGAGCACATTTCAATCAACCATTTAATAGCTGGCTGCGGTAACAGTAGGAGAAGTCCGATCGATTTCTGACATGTCAGGTCACGTTGCCATATTGTGTTCAAAACACAAATATGATATTTTTTCAAGATGGTCCAATTACTTATAATGTTGTCGACGGCCTTCCAGTTTTTAGGGTCGGTTCCAAAAGGGAATAATTCTCTCATTCCTATCAACTGGTTACAACGCTTCCATTTTTTTTAGTTTTGCTACTCAATCAATACGATCAGGGAACGTGTATCATGCCTGATAAACTTTTTTTTACATTCGAGCCTTTTCCTGACGTTTCTTCACACTGTAAATTTTATCTTACTTACAGCACAGTTTGTTTTGATAATATCGAATATAACTTTAGTTCAAGACTTCTTTGGGAGATCGATAACGAGGGGTAACGAAGTTACTAGCTCCACTATTAAGCTTTAGTCAGAGGAACATCGCAGCGTGACTTGACCCGTCAGAAATCGATCGGCCTTCTCCTACTGTGACCGCAGCCAGCCTAAACCGCTATCAACTGGTTAATTGAAATGTTCTCATGGTGAGCGGCAATGGCGCAGAGGGAGTGCATGGTACACAGTCCGCCAGCCGGCGCACTGATGTGAAACTGGTTAACTCAAATGTACGAATCTACGTTTGTTGCACTTTATTTCACGGTCAGAACAGGTCAGAACCGTGAAATAAAGTGCAACGACGCAGATTTCTTACATACGGACTAATTGGTTTTACATCAGTGCGCCGGCCGGTAGCCATGCAAATGCTGAAACAACTCTGCTGGCGAGGAATGTGTGCTCCTCTGTGCTAGTTCGGCCGGTGTTTAGTGTCAGTACCCCCCAGTTTACATCGAATAGGAAGCTGTTAGACAAGTCAAGATAGCCCTCTGTACGAGCGAAAATTTGCACGCGATTCAAGGTAGTACAACTAAACTTAATATACGTAGTCAAACAGTATTTATCATAGCGTGGTAGTTTCATTCTGCCAGTTGCATACCAATATGTGTCAGCAGGCGTACTCTTGATGGACTCGGCAATAGCAAAGGCGATGGACCAGTAGAAATCGATGGTGAGAATTCAATTAGCTCAACGTTCGATTAGGAAACCATTCGTTTTTCTATTATCAGAATATCAGATCACATAATGGAAGCCTCTGAGTAAATGCCAAATTAATCGTTCCCAAGGAAGTGCACTTCTGAAATGAACTAGCAAATTCTTGAAGAGTTGATCATTGAAATCACTGTTTTCAGCTGGAACTTTTTGAATTCTATCATTAAGGATCATCAGCTTTCTGCAGTC
>UZAF01017698.1:18076-34272 GCA_900617895.1 Haemonchus placei
TTACTCGCCCGCCCTTCCAGGGCGTAGAGCCCAGCCTGAATTAAATCGGGATTCCTGACACTATATAAGTTCGAATCATCAGCATACATAGAGATGGAAATGCCGGGGGATAGATCCGTTAATAATACAAACCTTATAGGGGGACCACACAGGCGAACAGTATTCCAAAAACGGTCTAACGTAAGCGCAAAACAATCTGAAGAGGAGAGCGGGGTCACGTGTTTGGAACGCACGCAAAATGTAGTTGAGTCGACAAGTAGCTATAAGTCTGATATCATTGATATAGCACTCAAAATCAAGGGACTCATCATACGCAACACCAAGATCCTTGGTTGTTTTCTAATGGTGGAGAGTAGACCCCTCTGATTTGGAATCGAATTCCGTAGGGTTTCTCTCCAGGCACATCACAGAGGTCCTTTCAACGGAAATATCAACATCCCATTTACTCGCCCGCCCTTCCAGGGCGTAGAGCCCAGCCTGAATTAAATCGGGATTCCTGACACTATATAAGTTCGAATCATCAGCATACATAGAGATGGAAATGCCGGGGGATAGATCCGGTAGATCATTTACGAAAATGAGAAATATTAGGGGCCAAGGCAGCTGCCCTGGGGCACACCGCTAGCAGTTAGGTTAGTGGGGGAACGTGTGCCAGGTTGTCAGGGTTAGGGAATACCTAACATCCGAAAACCTGATACTTGGTTGGACATGCATGCCCAAGTGCTCGTGTTTAGTGGCGTTACCCCTAGCGCCGTCCACCTCGCTTTATTCTCCACTGCACATGCTGCTAGTTTTACTGCTATTTACTCTTCGTTCGCAAGCTTGGCTCGGGTGGCTGGGAGGCATAGTTCATGTTCGGTAGGATGCTTTAGGATTAGATCCTCCCATCGTTACGGTTTACTTTGAATCTTTTGTGTTTTATTTTGTGTTGTGTTTTATTTTATGTCTATTTTGTGTTGTGTTTTATTTTGTGTCAGTTGAGTGTTAGCTAGTTCTTCCACTTCTGAATTCATTTGGCAACTGGCTATGAACAAAGATAAAGATACAGACATTCTGCTACGCCATATGAAACAGAGGTTATCATATCCCGAAACTTTTCTTACCTTGATTTTGAAAGTTCTTTTGAACCCACAGGCGAAGAATCCTTCAAACGGACCGAGCAAACTAGCAAAAATGTCATCACTACAGCGTGACCGAGGAGCGGAAATAAATACACGTGCGNCATCAAATTAGAACCACTCACGTAAGAATCTTGAAAATCCATGAAAGGGGCCGTGGAAGA
Source organism: Haemonchus placei (assembly GCA_900617895.1). Taxonomy (NCBI): domain Eukaryota; kingdom Metazoa; phylum Nematoda; class Chromadorea; order Rhabditida; family Trichostrongylidae; genus Haemonchus; species Haemonchus placei. The sequence goes on from UZAF01017698.1 coordinate 19,359, forward strand.
TAGAAAGGCTGCAATTTGAATAGTGCAGTTTGTATTATCAATGTAGTTATCAAACGGGACAAACAAAGAATAGCCGACTGTACAGAGAGTAAGGGAACGCAGTAGAGATGCTTTCAGAATCGAAAATCGAGAATCGATCCCTCATCTGTATGTGATTATAGTTGTCATCGGTTCAGAAGTTAATTTGCGAGACGATAAAGCGTTGTCATGATAGGAATACTATGAAACGAACGGTAAATGCAAGGATACCAGCAGCACGTTCAAATGTCTCGGAGATTAGAGCTACCTTCCTCAACACCATACGCCTTCTTTTGCTAGCCTGAGCTGTGAGCTTAATTTGAAAGCTCGGATGGAATTCCGCTTTCCTAGAAGTTGAAAGACTTCAAATAAAACTTCTAACACACTGACCCTTCGAAATTCTTACATTTTACTATCGATTAAAANTTCCTCAACACCATACGCCTTCTTTTGCTAGCTTGAGCTGTGAGCTTAATTTGAAAGCTCGAATTCCGCTTTCCTAGAAGTTGAAAGACTTCGAATAAAACTTCTAACACACTGACCCTTCGAAATTCTTACATTTTACTATCGATTAAAAACCTACAGAAAAATCATCTCTCATAAGCCAAGCACGAACACTCAGAGTGACTGCTTCATTAAACGCTTTCTGCCAGAGCTGTTTCTAGAACGCCCTTCAACTAAGTTTTAATACCATTGAATACAAGGTCTATCCTAAAATGAAACAGAAAGCAAATCGATTCGGATGGAAGCAATCGAAAGCAGCAGGGACAGCATAAACACCTGAATGAAGGGTGTGGAAACACTAGAGGTAAAAGTTGCCTATTCGTTGAAAAAATGAAATTTCACAACTATGTTGGCCCCCCTTGATGTCTCTGAAAATGAAGTAAAACACCTATGGTGAAGTACTGAGAGTCGGCCAACTCACCTCCGTAAACACCATTGTGCAGTGGATTATCACATTAGAGAATATAACATCGGCTAAAAGCTACAGAAACTTCATGCAAACCGCGACAAAAATTATGGGGACTCAAAAAGAACGTCACAGAATTGAATTTTTCGCGAAACGATGATATCCAAAGATTCCAAATGCAAAGCAAAACATTTTCACAAGTCATCAAAACGGATTAGTCAATGGGCCTACCTCAAAGGTCTTTATGGTATTTGTCCAAAATTCATCGAAATGGTCGCCCATCAGGAACCTCAGGAAGACCGAGATGAGAGGCTGCGCAGTGCACTGGGTTGCATAGTATTCGACCTGAATAAATCACGCCGAGACAGAAAACTCGCATATGCATGAGCTTGAAAACCTACGGTTGCTGACTGGCACAGGTCACGCATCTTGTTGTCCTTGGAAAGATGAGCTCTAGACCCGCACCCCTATGAGGATCGATTTAAGGCAGAGATTAGGAATTGTCAGGTCTCAGATCTGCGACCGAAGTGAACCATAACGGCGACAAGCTCAAGCGTGATCAGGGCTTCCAGGAAAAATCGATGTCCTCTGTCTCCAATAAGTGCATTGTGGGAAACAAATAGACAACACCTAACAGTGTCTGTGCTTTATTGATGCGTTTTTTATCTAACTCGTTGGTTTGCGATGAATCGTTTACTGGTTCGTTTCTTTTTTCTACTTTTATTAAATCTTTCTATGAATGTCTGCTTAGTTCAATAGATTGTTAGTGAGTCACACACTCCTTTTGTTCTAATCAATCGTACTTTAATATTAAACTTTGCCGGATTGCCAATTTTAGTACATGACTAGTGTGAAAATGATAAGCTAGAATTGTTCTTTATTCAATTACGATATATTTCAAAACACTGCAGTTAAATTATTCCGTTGTAATAAAACATAAAACATAACAAATGTCAAAAAGCAACGCAATAAAGCGAGAGAATGGGAAAGATGAAAAGGTTTAGACAAGTGAAATTAGTGGTATTGTATATAAAAATGATTACAAAGACAACAAACTGAATAAGAAACGAGAGGTAACAAGAAATAAGTCCACCTTAAGTTAAAAACCTAAAAAGCGCGCCAATCTAACAACAGAGACAAGCGATAATCTTTGGAATTGTCTAGTCTGAAGAAGCGTTACACGAACAAAAACAATACAAAATATCCATAAAAACATAAAAGTGATGTGATGTTGCAAAAAAAAACACCAAATAATAGACAATCAAAAACAGTTCAGCAAAAGACAAACAAAAGTATATTATATCAGTCAATGGCCATGTAAAGGACGGGTGTGGCGCAGTAGGAACGAAATTGTCGCGTCGCGCGAGAGACGCCGCGCGCAAAGGAATGTATCAGAGTGCAGCAGCAAGTAAGAAATTCGGAAACAAAACAATCAACAGTAGAATCATGTCATAAGTAATAATTGCATAGCGATTTAGCTGTATAAAGAACGCTGGAATTGTTATAAGGCCTCGCGGCAAATGCTCCGTGACAGCCGCGTGCGGCGAATCGATTGCACAAAACCGTTCCTACTGCCCGTCTCCCGTCATGGACTGGTACAAATACGGTTTGCAACACATTGCAATCCTAGGATACTGTAACGCCACATGGAAACACGTACGAAATCGGCTAGGTGGTGCGTTGCGTGCTGCATGCGCGTGCGCCTCTAATGGAGTCACGCGTGAACCACGTAGTTCTATGATCCACATGAATATTTTACAGGAGCCTATTTGTCACAAACATGTATAGTCAATGAGGTTACTACAAAAAAGCTAGGTACGGTACAGACATATGTACGGTTTGAAAGCATTGCAGAGTTTTCATGGCAGTCGCAAAAGCGTAAATTGATAATCGACGGCGTGGAATGTTATGTGAATTCCTTCTGCTTACCTTATTTCCAGAAGTTCTATCCTACATTGCTTACAAAGCCTAACTCTATTTCAAACCTTTATGTATGTAATTGTGTATATAATATATAATATAGTATAGTTAGTTAGTTATACAGCACCGCTCACAAGACCAAATGCTTCTTCACACGTTCTTTGCAGTCGTAACTTCTTTCATATTGGATCTAATCATGCAAAATTTCAATATGTGTAGCACGGATTTGTTGTGAATATTCACCACTATTAACCTGCAATGTGACCATGCTCCAGATGTGCCGAATAGCTTGAATTCAAAATCAAAAAAAAAGAAAAGAAAGAAAAAAGAAAAAGGTCAAAAAAAGAAAAAAAAGAAATGGGGACACAGGTACTTCCAGTCTTCCTTTCTTCTTACCGTGTCCAAAGTGTACGAATGTTAATGCCGAACATTTTGAGGGGGAAAAATGCATATAAGGTGCGAATAACTGCAGACGTCGCTAACTTTGCTTGCGGCGTAGTCTACTACCACAGCAAAGACCTTGATCTAGTTATGTGGATATTGCTGCTTTGCAGTCAAACAATGTTGGATAGAGTGAAATATGCTTCTGTTGAACATATCGAAATTTCTCTATTGCCCTATTTGCTCCACTGAGAAAGAAGTTAAAAAAAGTTGCTGCCAAAAAAGCATTTGATCGAGTATTTTTCAGCACTTGTTTATAACATAGTCATATAAACGATAAACGGGAGAGAAGAGCGGGCCATCAACTGGCAGAGATACTAAGGTTGGTCTAGAAAGAAGTGCGCATGTTATCATTGGAGGTGCAGTTGAAGGTCTACTTTCAGTCGCACTGGCTCACAAGGATGGTCGGCAGGTGGTTTGCTATATACCAATATCGCCTTCATGGCTGCTTCCGAAATAAGACCATTGCGTACCACGTGCTACACATGGTGCAGGACGCCCCTTCGCCTCTGCAAGCCCACGATGTTGTCCAGAATCACTCTAGAGTTTGAATAAAGTTCGAACAGCACATACTCCACGATTCCCTCAAAAGAGCCGCTCTGTGTGGCGGCGTGCTGTACGCGGCGAGTCACGTCGATGCGTCGATCCTAAAGGAAACGCCGGGCACATGCGCCAGCCGGCGCGAAAACACACTGAAACGAAAACTCAGTACAGCACTCGGCTCTTACAGTAACCCCCTGGCTTGCTTACCACCCACCCCCGCGTCCTTTCCCAGGCCCTTTTTCGACGGGCCGTATATGTGGCTGGTGAAAATTGCGTATTAACACGTGCCGGATTACTGTAAAAGCAGAGAGCCGCACTGAATTTTCGTTTCTGTGAAAGCACTACGGTTCGCAATGAATTAATTGGACCATTTGAGAATGTGAGCGAATCGTCTGAGTGTACATGAACCGCACATCTTACAGGGTTAACGTTCGTTCCGCACGTCCGTGAAACTGGGTCAATCAGCCTACATCGCGATCGGCGGTGTGACCTAGTTTCGACGGATGCGCGTAACGACCTTTGTATTAGGGTGAATGTGAAAAAAGCAATAACACAGTTAGAAAACTTGGAATTATCAAGAAACGATCGCGATGACCTCCTCTCGATGGAAGACGAAGCGGCAGAGACCAATCTGCTGCAGTCATGAAGCTTGTGCTGGTCGACATGTTCGGATGTTCGCTGAAGTGGCCGATGACAATTGCGGCAACGCTTGTGCTTGCACAGCAGCTCCCTGCTCTTAACGCCACAGTGTTCTATTCGAATTTGATCTTCAAACAAGCTGGTCTGCCAGAAGGGACTGTGTTCGCTGCTGTTGATACAGGAATAGTGAGCGTACTGATGACAACAGAGACAGTGTGGTCGGTCGATCACTCAAAAGCAAAAAGTCTGAGGTTCTCGATCGATTGGTGTTGTTGGAATGTGGTATACTTCTTTGGTGGTGTGAGTATAAGTGGGCTCAATGATGGTGTCACTGCCTTCGTCTTGCTGTTCGCTACGTGTTCGATCCCGTCGCAACATCGACCCAATGGTTTTTTGTGTAGGAAATTTCCGTCTGAAACGTAGTAGGAAATGTTAATTCAGTTACAGCAGTGATCTTTTGGGAAGCAAGGGTGTGGTCAATTTCACTTCCCTCCCAGTCAAGAAGACGTTGAATCAATACTCACCCTTTGTGCTCACTGATCTTGATGTTCTTCATATTCTTCGCTATCAATCGCTATTCTGTGTCCGAGGAGAAAGCACAAGCATCGAGGGAACTGTTGATCTTGATAATTCATAGAAACTTCTTTGGGGTACTAATGAAAGAACATGAAGATGAAGCATGTTCTGTATCTAGTTATTCATTTATTCACTAACGAAAGGAAAACAACAGGACTACCGACGAAAGAATCAAGAACAGACAACAACACCCTATAAATAATCTTGATCAAGTCAAACCAACTTGTCAGTGGATTTCTCAGAAGTACATTAGTGTGGCTGCTTTCATAGTCCACCTTTTGGCGAGCGACTAGCTACCACGAGCGACCGAGCGACCAATCGCGCGACTGCTCGCTCGCCAAATCGTGAACTATGAAAGCAGGCGGACTATGAAAGCAGGCCTTAGGAACCCCGTTTTCGTGTTGATATTTCCAGCCTATACCCAGCGGCGTTGTCATTTAATGGTAAGTGTGAACCATTCTGATGTGTGCCCATTTCTGATTCATGCAGTATGAAATGTTTGCTATCAGGTAGACCTTTTATGGAAAAAAGTTTACCTTCACCACGACCTATCAGCACAAAGTTATGAGCACACAATCAAGTGGCAACAAGGCCCATGCGGCAACGAATGTCTAAGAATGATGTATGGAAGCCTACCAGGGAGACATTAATCAGAAAATCATCGGGACAGTGGTTTTGAAAGCAAATGCAAAATAATAGCCATAAGAATGAAATCGATGCTAGAAAGGCACTGGAAGCGCTTCGTATTCTCACGCTGAAGCTGGAAATGCTCTCCGTTGTTCATCTAATTGAGGGTAACCTCAGTGTTATGAGACCACAAATGGTTGGTTCCTTGACTGGAATCTTTTTGCGTTCAGGTTTGTGGGATTCGTCTCAACTGGCTTAGTGCGTTCGGGTGCTTGATCGATCAGAAGCCTCGTACTATCTCCAGATCACGAAGACGACGGTTGTTCAAACCGTCGACCAATTGAAGCTGTTCTATCAGAACAAATCTCTGTGGCAGAGCAGTATAAAACTTTATTTAACATGTCGACGATCAAGTAGGTCGAACAAGCAATGACAAATACACAGACATTCATATTTCTTCTTGGATATCCCTGAAAAACTGATTTACAAGTCGAAGTCAGCACAGATTTCAGGCCAGGTACTTGTTGGTCATGTGATAGAAGCTGACCAAATGACACAGAAGACCGAAGGCAATGTCTATAGAGAGATCTGATAAACCGTAGGGTGTTAATTCCACTTACTCAGCCAAAGTGTAAATGCCTGAGACAAGCCGTGACGTTGCAAAACAATTCCTGAAATTTTCAGACTCCAAACCACCATACTACCACAATTTTGCTGACGGCATCATAGTTGTTTCGTTCCGTGCCAAAAGGAAAACAGAGCTGACTAATTTCACTGGAACCTGAAGAAGTTCCATTTGGAGCAAGTGAAACGTCAGGGTTGAGGACCAAGTGGGAGTGATTCTATTGAAAATTGGTGAAGACGTGACCATGTTTAAGTATTTGTTTATGGAGTGGAAATCAACGGCTTGGCTGTAGAAATGAGATTTCTTCAGATAAAATGTTGGAGTACCGAAATTTGTTACTTGTGGGCTCATTCTCTGGGCAAAAGAGGGGCACGTTGTCGCTGTCTATTAGAAACTCAGGTTTTGCCTACCACTACTTTGCTAGAGCGAGCCACAAGTTGCCACTATGCAAACCTTACGCGGATTCTTACGGCAGTTGGAACGTGGGATATGATACGGGTGATTTTCTTTTGGATTCTCTTCGAAACAAGCGGAAGCTTCTATAGCAACAAATTGCTGCCAAATGATTCCAGGAGATATCAAACACCGCTGAGTAACAGTTGTCAGGTGTTGTGCTAACCAAACATATTCCTCTTCGTAAAGAGTTTTTTTCATATGTGTATTTTTTTATGGCCGTCTGGGAGCGGAGGTGAGGCGATGAGTCGTCCCAACACAGTTGAACAGCTGTCCGATATTCGCTATGACTAATACGGCAACATTTCCCAAGGGAGCTACCATTCAGTCATCAAGTCATTAGAATAATTTGTGCCGTCAACGATTTATAAGTGCTGCCGTTCACTTCTACTTCTCACACATTCCATTAATTACAGTACAAATGCTTTAGTGTCATACCGTACTGGTGTATTTAAATGTTTTCCCAACGAGGCGTTCTTCTCTTTGAGAACATGGTTCCCATTAGACCTTCTCTACGTCGTTCCCTTAGTAGTTACGACTTTACCAAGCCATTGCCCTTGCTCACCAAACGTTATTTGCACTACAAAGTTCTCTGCAATACATATTATAGTACCACGGTTTGCTCAATTTCAACGACCTCTTCTTTCTCTCACGAAATTTTTCTTCCCGCTGTAAAAGTGTCGATGAAAAGGTAGAGTTCTGAAATGCTGAAATTTCCTTAACTTCCGTTTTCCCTGTATTAGCCCCCTGTATCTGCATCCATATCGAGTCAAATGACTTTCATGGTTATGGATGGATGATGGACCTGAGTAGAAAGCAGAACAGAAAGCGAAGGTGAGTGGCTTGATTGGCCATCGAAGCCATAATTTTCATCAGAGCACGGTAAGATTGTAAGTTTCTTAGAACGCATCAAGAATCACCGGAGACTTCTGCATAAAGAATTTCTACTTGAAGGGGTGGCCAGCAACTTCTGGAAGGGTGACCAACCCATTTTCTGGTCAAGTTTGTGAACGCTTCCGCGAACGAGGTGAAAGCATTGTTCAAAAATGCAAAGTGCATGGAACGAATGCGTTTTTATTTATGGAATACACTTTCACCACTGCATCGCACGCATAACTGCACTTCCTATCGATGGATAATAGATTCATGGAATTCATTCATATCCCGCCTAATCAAATATAATTAATCACATTACGAACTTACTCCCTTTCTTCTCAGAAGCAGTAATTTCTGGTAAATCGGATATGATCGAGATATTCCCTAAATCTCTTGGCTATCCAATTTCCTGAATAAATGCAGCCATTTTCTGCTTTTTGCTTCGTAAACGTACATATATCCTATGCCACCACTGCTATGCGGATGCTACTGCAAACGTGCTGAGCTGCCACTGGAACGTTGAGTCTCGTATAAGTCTTTACCCGCATAACTACTCTACTGGTACCGTTTCTATGCTCAATCTTCGCCAGGACCCACTAATTTCCTTTCAGTTTCTTACCTATGTAGAAATAGTAATGCGATATGTGGTTATCACATCTGAAATTGAATAGGAAACCGGTCAAGGACCCATTTCTTCGTTGGAGACGTTAATTCGTATTAGTATGCTTTCCAAAATAATTCGAGGGTCAAGTGAGGTCAAGGTGGATAGTTTCGCTTTCTCGAACGCGAGTGATACCCCTATTTCATGGGTGATCAGTAAAAGGGCTAGTTTAGCTGGGCGAGTCCCGAAAAATCGGGTGTTAACTTCTGATTAAAACAAATCACTCTATTTTGCACAATAATTGACATTCACAGCAGTAGAACAGTATCACAGCCCTTCTACCACCCAGAAAGGTCGCCGACTGACTGCACTTGCGGAGCTCTGATTGTGAGGAAGGTCAAATGCCTGTTCGGGTACATCTGTAGGTGTCTCAGGCTAGCAGCCCGATACGTCACAATGTACACAATAAGTGAAAGTCTCATAGGCTTTTTCCTCGGCAGCCATTCTGTTTTGGAATGTATTTCTCAACACATAGCGTTTGAAGACCGCTGAACAAATACAGGAAGCACGGTGTGGATATAACAACGGCCCTTCCCGGAAGAGCATCATCTTTCCTTCTGATCACTTCAGTTCCACCTGCTATCTTCGCTGAGTCTGATAGATAAAAGTGCTACTAATCATAATGACCCCTCGCTTAAGCTGAGTCATTGGTCATCTCTAAGAGGACTGCAGAAGAATGCATGACCTATTTATCTATTATATCTACATTGAGTCCGAGTTCACAACATACAGTAGCGCTCAAAAGTCTTCGGTGAAATGCTTTGACGCTTTTTCGTTCATAACTTTTCTCTTACTAAACCAAATCGCGCGAAATTTGGATATGTTTAACTAAAGCATAATTCACCCTACCCAACATCATTTGAGCGGGAAGCTGCAATATGCACAGATAGAGCAAGGTGTTTGTTGCGGTAGCAGATTTTGCTAAAAGTAAAGTTGTTGACGTCTGTACTTATTCGCACCTTATGTGCGCTTTTCTCATCTATTGTGTTCGGCATTACCACTCGTACACTTAAGAAGTGACAAAAAGGGAAGGGATTCCAGAAGGGCCATCATCTGTATTAAGTCGGATTTAAGTTGATGCTCTTTGGAATGCGAGGAACATTATCAGATCGCAGGTTAATGGTTGTAAATATTCACAATACACCCACGCTCCAAATATGGAAATTTCGCAAGATTTGATCCAGTAGGAAAGGGGTTACGACTGAAAAGTATGGCTGAAGAACCATTTCACCGAAGACTTTTGAACGCTACTGTATCTCCATCATTGCAGATGACGTTGATAACCTTCGTCTCTAAAGGAGTTGCAGTCTTTCGGTTTGTTCTAAAAACTCTGCTATCCTTTGCTGAAAGCTTATTTAGAAGAGGCCTGCCCCCCCCCCCCCCCCCCCCCCCAGCACCTCTGTNTAGGGCTTACGTCGACCTAGCATGATTCAACCAACTTTCATGAGTTATGAAGGTCTATTGGGGCAAGATAGGAAATTTCAGAATATAACCTTGTTTAGAATAATTCCTTTTGCTTTTATAGACTCAAAGTGTTCACGGTACGAGTAAATTTTGTAAAAAAAAAAAGCCACACTGTTGTCAAGGAAAGCAGAATGAAAGCAGAATTCTCTCGTTTACCTAGCTGAGCATCGAGAAATATGTGAAATTGAGCTTTAAGTTAGGGGGAGACAAGGGAGCAGAAGCCACACAGATCACCCCTACCGCACACTATGGACTCTGATTTAGATTTGGTAGCAGTTGATGTAAGAAGATCTGGGATATCTAGGTAAGACATTTGCAAAAAGTTTTCCAGGCCAGATATGCATAGCAGCGCCGCCCATATTGGTCTAAATGAGAGCCGAAAGTGAACGCCCAAAGAGAACAACGAGCATATTATTTCATTACTATGTTCTGTACAAAATCATTGAGCTTTGCCTTCCAATTCGATTGAGGAAAAAAAGTGTGAGGTGATCTCACCCACGCTAGTTCCCTCTCCCCCAGCCGAACAGTTGTATGACTCATGAGTTGCAAATTCACGCGAGAACTCCCGCAAAGTACACTACCCATTGTTTTCAGTTAGACCAATCAATTTCTATATTGAAAAAAAGGACTATGCATCTGAACCCGTTTGAGGTGAATCTGTCCCCTTACCAGATCAAATATTACTATCGGAAATAATAGTATTTTGTGAAGGTCGATAAAAAGCTCAGTGTGAAAAGTACGGATGTTTTTGTTCCGACTGTTGTCATTATGAGTCATCAAATCGTACTGGTTCCCAAACGATGACTATTCGAGATCGTTACAGGCTCGATATTCATTTTGTAATATGGCCTCGCTTTATCTCTTTTGGAGTATGGAAACATTAAAATCAATTGTTATACGTAGGCATGACATCTTCCAATTCACGATCAGTTTGTCGGGAGCGAAAGCTGTTGAGCAGCACCCCTAGAACCCCTTCTTCCTTTCCTTGATATTAGCTTCACTCCATAAGCTTTTTTGACCGAGCGATTCATTTCCTTCCCTATACTTGCATAAGAAGGCCCAGCCTCTTTATTCGCTTCGGCTGATTCGAGCATGACCTTTTTCTAATGGATTGCCACCATCAGAAAACACTTCAGCATTCTGGCTAAAGGAAAGTACGAGTTGGAGCTGATCATTGTACCTGTTGCTTGAGGAGCGCTCATTCCTGTAGGCTACGATAGGTCCCTCGATTAGCGGCTCTCCTTTTTTTTCCTGTCAAGTTTTTCCGCTTCATTAGCCTGATTCGGACCTCAGCTGTTCGGCTTTGTAGATACAGTTGTATCGGTCAAAGTCGACCTCTTCGATTCGTACTCTGATCCAATATGCAGATCCCGAAGAGTTAGATGAGCTTTCGTAATGTCTTCCACAGACAACCGTCAATTCTTTTCCTATTACCAACTCCAATTTGGTTATTTTCCAATTCTCAATATATTTGTTCCAACTCTGAAAGTTGTTCCTGTTCCTTAACTATCCACTTGCCTGTCTCTCATTTGGTCCACATTATGTACGGTTAGCAACAATCCATCTCTTTCGTATTCTCTACCATCTATAATAATTTGACATCCACATGTCGGTCTTTTGTAATTCACATTAGTAAGTATCTTTATCAAAGTGACTCCCATAGGTAACTAAGCGAACTTAAAAAGTCATCAATTTCACAAAAAACAAGCAGAGTGGTGAGGGAGCTGTGCTGATAATCTGCATTCCGTTCCTCAATCCTGGGCTCTCTAGATGAAGGTGAAAGAGTAAGGGAAGAAAGGCCGTTATCGAAAAGGTCGAGGCTCGGAACTTGCCAGTAACCTTTTCTGGTTAGTCCTTCATTGGGATATCCAGAAAGAGTTCTAATCAACTTTCAGAATACATCCGACCACCAGCTTTCTTGTCGAAGACATTTCCATTGTAGAAAAAGCGTTCTTCTGTAAGAGCTGCCGAACTCCTAAAAATTGTGGTGTGTTTTAATAAGCATGAACAGAATTGAAGACTGCAAACAAAGTTCGGTAAGGAGCAACACGGGTATGTAACTCGGATGGCGAGACAGGGATCGAAGAGCGAGCTAGAATTTGCCGTGACCTTTTCTGAATGATCACATTTAAGGAAGAGTCTTTACCAGTGTAACACTGACTCTCTTTCGTTTAATCCACAATTTTTCGTAAACTTGAGATGTTCCTTTATCAGCATCAACCAACAATTATTTCTCTATTTATTTTCGATTTCGTGTCGTCAGAATTAAGTTTGATTTATGGAATCATCGTTTCTATGTACAAACAGATTGCAGGTCATTGGTCATGCAGCTGGCCGTTCCGAGTGTGGTCATTCTTTTCAATATCATCCCTTTGATATCAGCCAGGGTATGTATGCATATTTTTCTCCTTACACAGAAATAGACACTCGCCAAGAATTATTCAAAAAAAGGAGTAGTATGTAGGTGATCTTGTAACCTTAGAATTCGTATAAATTAAAGCTCTGTGGCGAACGAAAACGTCTGAGCTTAGATGACTGTTGATTTGAAATTGCTTTTCTTTTACCAAAAATATTCAAGCTTCTCATTTGACATCCGTTCACGATTACAGGAAATTGTATACGAAACTCGTTGGATTGATCTACCTACGAAAATAAAAAAAATAAACAGGCGACAATTTTCTCCTCGACTTTTTCTGTTCCTCCTATTGTTGTTCTCTAAGGGGCACTTGGACGAACTGCCCAGAGATTTCTGCCACTGCGCACAGCTGGCTACAGGTAAGCTGCCAGCATGCAACGTGTGCGTGTCGCTGCGAATGAAGCTCGTGTACAGCCTCTACAGGAGGGGGGGGGGGGGGCGATTCACGCGGGAGCCCATCAGAACTCTTCGCCCATGCAGCATCGCTTCAGTACTGTCAGTAATTTCTGTTGAGATGAAACAAAAAAGATTCGCTGTAGTCCACAGTTTCATCATGAAGTAGAGCAAATCTCTTCACTTTGCAATGAGGCCCCTTCGAGATCAAGAATTCACTTCATAGGCCAACAATTTACCTGTCAAACGTTCAAAATAAGAATAAGTTCAAATTTTTCAATCCTAGAAAATGCAGTGCTTCTGTAAACGTGCATAGTTGCTCTTTTTTTACAATATGCTTTATATATTTTCTTATTTCTCCAATTATGATGGTAGGCATGATGTTATAACGCGTCTCGTCCAATGACCTCATTATACTGACGCGTGTGTCGCACCACACCCCCTTTACAGCGTCGTGAAAACTCGGCCTTCTTTGGGTGTGCACGTCGGCAAAGCCGGTTTCGAGGCCCATACGCATCCCTTGCGCTGTCTTTGAGGGTCACAACTCCATCCTTGGGAGAAATCCCTGAAAACTTTTCTCATCGTAAGCTGTACCTGTGGAAATTTTCTCAACTTGAATCCTAACTTCTCGTAAGATGTTCACTTTCCTACTGTTGTTATTTTTCGACTATTCATTTTATCTTCTACAGCACGATGACCTTGTAGCCTTCGCACCTATCTAAGATTGCCCCTTGTAAAGGTGCGAAGTGACCTAAATCGTACAAGAGTTCCCACACACCCTCAAGGATGTGCGAGGACTAACAACACCTAACTAAACAATGGTGTATATCTTAGAGAGCTATAATTACCTCATGTTTCTTACAAACGAGGAATATTACTTCAGTCATAAACTGACCATAGGTTAGTGACAGGCGGTGTGGCAGCAAGTGGCGTCCACTTCGACAAGAACGGGCCAGAGGGGAAACCCCGTTCTGATGTCCTTCTAGGCCAACCTAACTTTCATCCTTCCATGAAATATTGAGTTGTACATCGTCTAGCCATACCAAGTCATTGCATCGGCCACATACGCATTCAAAACACCATTACGATTCTGGCTAGCTCCTCAGAATTATTAGTGTTAGCATTAAAATAGTTACTGCAATGGCATCAAATTTGCTATTAACACCGATATTATTATTGCTGTTGATAATTAATAGGCATCTTTCATAGTCCACGACCGGTCGCGCGACCAGTCGCGCGATCGGTCGCGCGACTGGTCGCCAGTCGCTAGCGACCGGTCGTGGACTATGAAAGATGCCATACATATACTGAGTTCCTGGAGGGCAGAGGTGGTGTAGTGGCAAGTGACGCAATATCTCACAAGCATGGTCATGGGTCCATATTCGATATACGCATGGACCAACCGAGCCTTCCATCCCTCCAGTGTCCGTCAATTGGTACCAGGCTCGTCTGAGAAGATAAAAGCACTGACTTGTACATGTACAGCGCTGACTGGCTGACAACCGCAAATCATTGTGCAGGCATTCAGTACGCCACTACGATTCTGAATGGAAATTGAATGTTGGGGCGCATCTCTCAATTAGGAATAATCAACGCAAAAATACTTTGTCCTTTATCGTTTCACTGAGTTACTAGGCCAAGAGGACTAATCTATGTGAGTCCAGGGTACAGTGATTCTTCGATTATCTTTCAGTTTGATTTCGACTTTACGCTTACTGAAAAAGTGTACAGAAAGGATGATGTAATTTCTGCTGACTATTTCTATGGAAGTTCTAATGAAGAATTGTTAAGGGAAAGCCTATCGATATATTCAATCAAGCCGGCAAAGGAGACATATCACAGCTTCGGACACCTGCTCAAAAAAATGACAAGTGAGTTCCTCCGCCAACCTTTCAGCTTTATATTGCAGTTAGAGGCCTTTTTTGTGCCTTTTTTCCTTCCTACGCGATATTCTGCCGTGCATCCAAGTAACCGAATCCGTTCCTTAGTGGCATTTTGTTAAGACAAGAATCTAGATCATAATTTCCATAATGGAGGCACTTGGGAAAACGGGTCCACTGATCCTACTATTCTCCTCTACTTCAAATTCAATCATATGCACCAGAACATGTTCGAACCAATCGTACTGAAATCGGCTCAGTTTCCGCTTCATAAGTTAAATATGCCGTGTCATGATCTAACTGCTTGGGGCCTTCGATAACCCATGATTTCGACGAAGCGTTATGGTTCGGTAGTGCTGTTAGGTGCCCTTAGGCGTGAATTTATCGCCAAACTTGCCTAGTCTGTTGGCGCAGTTCTGAGTCAGTTGGATCGGTCGATTTCGATGTTTGGGGGAGGAGGGGGGGGGGGGGG